>JZKD02S1431249.1:0-11077 GCA_000966675.3 Picea glauca
AACTTGCCGATTTTTGGCCTTTCCAGGAGATCTCACTTGTATAGCGTGCCCCGCACAAAATAATTGATATAAAATTTTGAAAATCATACCAGAAATACTACAGACTGTCCACGATTCAATGAAATGGGTCCCACTCAATTTGGATACTCTAGGAAGAAGTTATGATTGTTTTACCTGGAACACCTTCTTGAGACTAGTCAGATACCCTATCGTACACAAGGTGTATCTACAAATTTAAGATGACCCAGAAGCTGAAATTTTTACCACGAATACCTTACTAATTTCTGTGAATAGACTCCAGATTTCAGGGTCTGAAATGTTACAAAGAAAATTTTATAGCGAAAATTTCGCAATGACTCAGTTCAGGATGATTCCAGAACCCTATCTTGTATAGGCTGTATCTCCAAAAGTATAAGGCCTCAGGAGCTGGAATTTTAACCCAATGTACCTTGATCCGTCTACTAAATATTCTCCAAGCCGTTCCTTCTAAAACATTGTAGAAAAAAAGTTATAGTGAAAATTCCAAGGTGTCTCAGATGTAGCAGCGAAACCCCAAGATCTTGAGCTCCGATACCATATGTTAAGAACCAAATATCAATATAGCATAGAAAAAGCTCAGAAAAACTACTCAACGCCTTGAAAAAGAGATAATTTTAGATAATAAGCCTCTTCGAGGGGGCAACCTCCTTTTACCCTACTTAAATGTTCAAGTACAAGATGATTCCAAAGGAAAATGTCTCCTTGGTATATATAGGAGACTAGGAGGTATAATTACAACTAATGGAATAAATCCGACATAAATAAAATAATTTTACTAATGTAATATGCCCCAATTAAGGGGTAATGAGCCAATATTAGGGCTTAACACATTGTAATTAAAGATCCCATGAGATCTTGAAGCTAGAGCCATTGTATGTGCTGCAAGCGATTGTATTTTCTTTTAACACCTGTAGGATTATAAATATTTTGAGTGCCGACTCATATCTGGGTTGTAATATTTCATTTATTGTAATAATCTTAGTGGTAGGATGCTTTTAATTATGATATGAAAGCACTAGAATAGTCTGGAGGGAAGGCTCAAGAAGCCTCCTCATGTATAAATCAATGTAATCTGTGCCCAAAAAGATGTTGTTAGTTGTTATTGAAAGAAGAATTTGAAAGCTGCAAAGAGCTGTTGAAACCCTTGTGAAATCTCGGTGCAAGGAGTGCATAGTGCCCACGCAAGGAGTGCAGAGGTCGAATTGTTACAGGTTTAGAAGCTCAGGAAAGATTGCATAAGTTTACGTAGAGTGAGCGCAAGGAGTGCAGAGGTCAAATCGTTACAGGTTTAGAAGCTCAGGAGAGATTGCATAAGTTTACGTAGAGCGAGCGTAAGGAGTGCACCTATATTCGCATGAGTATAAAATCTCAGAGGGGAGACTAGTGCAAAGAGTGCACATGGTCGACACTTTGTTAAGTGTTAAAAAATCTCAGAGGAGAGAAAGAACAAGGAGTGCGTAGGAGGATTTTACAAGTCCCAAGCTCAGAGGAGAGATAACACAAGTGTGTGCAGAGGCTATGCAAGGAGTGCAGAAGACAAGAAAAATATAAGTTCTAAACTTCAAGGAGAGCACAAAGTGTGTGCCAAGGTTCAAGTTTTTTTTTTTAAGTGTTGAAAAAAACTCAGGAGGGAAGCACAAGGTGTGCGCCAGAGTCTAAGTCCTTCAAGTAACAAAGCTCAAGGAGGGACAACGGGAATAAGTCCCTAAAGAGAATAAATCTATTTTTTGGAAGGAGAACAGGTGAGATCTGTTTTGGAGTGTCAAAATCCCTCACAACCGTTGGATCAAGAGAAGGAGCACGAATGTTAAACACCTGAGTCCTTCGAACTTTGTTGCTTCGACAATTTTAAGGTGTTTGTTGTAAAGGAGGCAAAAGCTCCGAAGTTATGAAGTCTTGGAGTTAATCTACACCATAGATCACTAGGAGAAGTGTCAACCATTGGATTGGTTGTGTATAGATCTGGGCTATCGGATCAAACCCAGACCAGAGGAGAATCGTCATAGAGAAGATCAGATCCTAACTGTTGGATCTGCGTGTAGGTGAACGTGAGTCGTAGATCTGACACATTCATAGATTCGACACTTCAGGAGAAGTTGGTGGTTGTTGCGTAGAATAGGGAAAACCCCAAAGGCATGAACTCCAGAGTAAATCTTGACCATTGGTTGTTAGGTACACGTGTCAGCAGATTATCAAGTATTCATAAATTCGACATTTCGGAGGATTATGGGTGAAGATTGTTTTGGTGTGAAAGGTTGCAAAGCTTCAAAGCCCAGATTAGATCTTGGCCATTCATTGACGGGGACACATGGACCGTGAATCTTCGCCCTTCGCCAACTCGGCGTTCAGAAATTTGGGAGGAAGTTTGTGTTGGAGTCTCAGAACCCCCGAAGCCTGGAGTACCAGAGTTGATCACAACCATTGGCTGTTGGAGAAGCGTGGACCGTTGATCCCAATATTGTTCGGTAGTTTTCTAGTTTGACGTTCAAAAGATTTGGAGTGTGTTGTTGTAATATCTTCCAAAGCCTGAAGTTTCAGAGTGCTGGAGTACTGAAGCTCTGGATAATGCCCATTCAGGATTTCGCCAGTTTGACATTCGGGAGATTTGGACTGTGTTGTTAGTGAAACCTCTAAAGCTCGAAGTTCTGGAGTGTCGTAGTAATGAAGCTCCGAATAAGCGCCTTTCATCTAAGCGCTTGGTCCTAGCCTACGGTCACATGAGTTTTTCACTGGGGAAATGGGGCTAGCACCCAAAATTTGATTTTGAGGAAAAAGGGGCTTAGAGTAAAGCGTCCACGGGTTTCTGTTTTGTATTGACCTACACCTACGTAGATTTAAAAGGGTCTGTGATCATTAGAGAGCATCCAGTAGAGATCCGAGAGCTAATTCAACTCCTTAGAAGAATGATCCTAGACGGGGAGGTCACGCAAACCCCCTAGGAGGGGTGGGGGTTTGCATCAAGTGGTATCAGAGGAGGAATAAGCTCTGTGAAAAGGAGTATTTAGAATCACGTTGCCAAGGAGATGTACGAAGAGACCTGTAGTCAACGTAGCTATGGAGGAGGAAATGAGACAACTTTGTGCAAGGTTGGATGCCATGGAAACAACACAAAGGAGAGCACCAAAGACTGGTGATGTCATTGAAGCTGAAAGTGAAAATATAGAAGCAAAAGAAGCTGTAAGAGAACAAGCACTAGAGGAGTGATTGCTGAGAGTTGTTGTCAAGTTGGGAACCAGAGCAAATATGGAAGTTCCGATGTATGAAGGTAATTTGAATGTAGAAGAGTTGCTTGACTGGATAAGTGCTTTAGAAAATTATTTTGACTATGAGGAGATTGATGATGAGAAGAAAGTAAAGCATGTAGTGACCAGATTGAAGGGACATGCAACTTTATGGTGGGACGAGTTGCAAGCCAACAAAAGGAGGAAAGGTAAGTCCAAGATTAAGATTTGGGATAGAATGGTAGCTAAGCTCAAGGATAAATTCATACCCAAGGATTATCAGTTGAATCTGTTCAAAAGGTTGAACAATCTGAGACATAAAGGTTTGTCGGTGAAGGAGTATACTTAAGAATTTTATAAGTTGAATATGAGAGCAAGGCATAGGGAGAATGATGAAGAGAAAGTTGTTAGTTATGTAAATGGATTGAGGTATGAAATCCAGGATGAGATTAGTATGATGACAATGAGGACTGTAGAAGATGCTTATCAGGTATCCCTGAAGGCCGAAGAAAAACTGACAAGGAAGCAGAGTCAGAGGAACAGGGGGAAGAATCCTAACAGAGGAGAAGGAACCACCAGAGAGAAGTTCCAAGAATCTAGGGAAGAAGTTGGAGGATTTAACAGTTAGATAGAAAGAGGAGGAAGTTCTAGAGGAGGATACTCTAGAGGAAGGAATCCTTTTCGAGGAGGTAGAGGAAGAGGCAGAGGAGGAGAAGTGAAGTGTTATGCTTGTGGGAAAACATGGCACATGTCTTGGGAATGTCCTTAGAAGAAGAATGAAGGAGTTAAAGAAGCTCACATTTATGAGGTGCAATAGAAGAATGTGGAGACGGAGATGAAAGTAGAAGCAGTTGAAGAAGGAAGATCACTCATGATGAGGAAATCTCTCGTAAAGTCAGATAAAGAGGTACGAGAACTAGTCCAGAGAAACAATTTATTTAGAACTGCTTGCAAAACTAGAGTTAGGGTATGCAAGGTGATCATAGATAGTGGGAGTACTAACAACTTAGTATCCATGGAGATGGTGGAGAAGCTAAAGTTGGAGACAACAACACATCCGAGTTCGTACAGGGTGTCATGGTTGCAGAAAGGACATCAAGTCATGGTAAGTAGACAATGTAAAGTTGAGTTTAAAATAGGTAGTTATAAGGATGAAGTTTTATGCGATGCCATACCCATGAATGTTTGTCATGTTTTGTTGGGGGGACCATGGCAATGTGACAGGAAAGTCATACATGATGGGAGGAAGAATACTTATACCCTTGAGAAAAATGGGTGTAAACATATGTTGTTTCCATAGGAAGATAAGGGAGTTAAAGAGGAGGCTAGTTCGAGCATACTTATCATGAGTGGGAAGAAACTCTTGAAGGAAGAAGAAGATCCCAATGTTTTATTTTGAGGATAGGAGAGATCAATATCTCACTTGGAGTGAGTTTCACAGGTGCTCATACTTGTGAGGAAATGATGCAAGAGGCATCCAGGGAAGAGGCCAAGGGGCCAAAGGTGTTTAAAACCAACAATTTGTGTGTGATGGCAGATGCAACAAAATGATGGCCATTGGAGATTGTCAAAGAATAGGAGAGTGGAAAGAAGCCAAGTTCTGTTCAAAAGGAAAATAAAGAATAGGAGGCCCACATAGTTGTGAGCCAAAGAGGTATTCAATAGGAGCAGTCAGATACCACACTCACTCAGTGGGAGAAGGAGTTGGAGATGCCAGAGGATTGGTTGAACCATCCAAAGGTAGAGGAAGACTATCATATGGTTGCTATCATGAAGAATAACAAAGGAAACCTTCAGGAAGGTAAAAGTCCTGAAGAAATAAAGAAGAAGGAGAAGTAACCAGTGGATAACAACAATAACCTACAACAAAACAATTGTCAGGAGAGAAAGAGAGAGTTGCAGCAAAAGATCCATTCAAGGGATAGGATGGACAAGGAAATTATGGAGTTGAGAGGGTTGGTAGAAAAGTCAGCCAAGGAGACAAGAGAATACTACAGTGGTAAGATCAATAAAACTCTACAACATATGATTTGGAGACCATGAGAAATGCCTACAACAACAGAAGAACGACAACAATAACAAGAGAAAGGAAGAGAAGCAAATGGATAGCTACAAGTCAAAATTTGGGACCCTGGAGGATCTCAACAACAACAATAGAGCCATGAGCATGAGCTCATGATTTTTTTTTTCTAGCAGAGGAGTATGATGCAGGAGCATCACCGTCATCATTTAATGAGGCAAGGTGGAAGATGACTCAACATCCAACGCAATGCACTCAAATGGTTTGGATTCCAAGGAGGGTGCATCACTTTAAATTTTGAAAGCATTGTAATTAAAGATCCCATGAGATATTGAAGCTAGAGCCATTGTATGTGCTCCAAGAGATTGTATTTTCTTTTAAGACCTATAGGATTGTACAGATTTTGAGCACCGACTCATATCTAGGTTGTAATATTTCATTTATTGTAATGATCTTAGTGGTAGGATGTTTTTAATTATGATATGAAAGCACTAGAATAGTTTGGAGGGAAGGCTCAAGAAGCCCCCGCATGTATAAATCAATGTAATCTATGCCAAAAAAGAGGTTGTTAGTAGTTGTTGAAAGAAGAAGTTGAAAACTGTAGAGAGCTGCTGAAACCCTTGTAAATATTTGTTGAAGGAATATAGAAGAAGATAATTGCGTTCAAGTTTTTGAGATTGCTTGTCTTTGAGTAATTGGGTAAATGTTATGTTATTTATCTCCATGTTTTATGTGTGTGTGTGTGTGTGTGTGTGCATCTAAATGGTTGGTTGAACGAATCCTTAGTGTTAATTTAAGTTTCAATTGTTTCTCTTCTGAAATATCGGTGCAAGGAGTGCACAGTGCCCACACAAGGAGTGTGAAGGTCGAATCGTTATAGGTTTAGAATCTCACGATAGATTGTGTAAGTTTACGTAGAGCGAGTGCAAGGAGTGCACATATACTCACATAAATACAAAAGCTCAGAGGGGAGACCAGTGCAAAGAGTGCACAGTGTCGACACTTTGTGAAGTGTGAAAAAATCTCAGAGGAGAGAAAGCGCAAGGAGTGCGCATGGGACTTTTACAAGTCCCAAGCTTAGAGGAGAGATAGCGCAAGTGTGCACGGAGCCTATGCAAGGAGTGAAGAAGGCAAGAACAATCTAAGTTCCAAACTGCAAGGAGAGCGCAAAGTGTGCACCAAGGTTTGAGTTTTNTTGTCTTTGAGTAATTAGGTAAATGTTATGTTATTTATCTCCATGTTTTATGTGTGTGTGTGTGTGCATCTAAATGGTTGGTTGAATGAATCCTTAGTGTTAATTTAAGTTTCAATTATTTCTCTTCTGAAATATCGGTGCAAGGAGTGCACAGTGCCCACACAAGGAGTGCGAAGGTCGAATCGTTATAGGTTTAGAATCTCACGAGAGATTGTGTAAGTTTACGTAGAGCGAGTGCAAGGAGTGCACATATACTCACATAAATAAAAAATCTCAGAGGGGAGACCAGTGCAAAGAGTGCACATGGTCGACACTTTGTGAAGTGTGAAAAAATCTTAGAGGAGAGAAAGCGCAAGGAGTGCGCATGGGACTTTTACAAGTCCCAAGCTTAGAGGAGAGATAGCGCAAGTGTGCACGGAGCCTATGCAAGGAGTGAAGAAGTCAAGAACAATCTAACTTCCAAACTGCAAGGAGAGTGCAAAGTGTGCACCAAGGTTTGAGTTTTTTTTTTTAAGTGTGGAAAAAATCTCAGGAGGGAACAGTAAGGTGTGCGCCCGAGTCTAAGTCCTTCAAGTAACAAAGCTCAAGGAGGGAAAATGGGAATAAGTCCCCAAAGAGAAGAAATCTCTTTGTTGGAAGGAGAATGAGCGAGATCTGTTTGGGAGTGTCAAAATCCCTCACAGTCGTTGGATTAAGAGAAGGAGTGTAGACGTTAAACCCCCGAGTCCTTCAGACTTCGCCACTCCGACAGTTTTAAGGTGTTTGTTGTAAAGGAGGAAAAAGCTCCAAAGTTACGAAGTCCCAGAGTGAATCTACACCATAGATCATTGGGAGAAGTTCCAACCGTTGGATTGGTTGTGTACAGATCTGGGCCGTCGGATCAAACCCAGACCAGAGGAGAAGCATCGTAGAGAAGATCATATCCCAACCATTGCATCTGCATGCAGGCGAACATGAGCCATAGATCTCACGCATTCAGAGATTCGACACTCTAGGAGAAGTTGGTGGTTGTTGCGTGGAATAGGTAAAACCCCGAAGTCATGAACTCCGGAGTAGATCCCGACCGTTGGTTTTCAAGTACACGTGTTAGGAGATTATCGAGTATTCAAAAATTCGATAATCCGGAGGATTGTGGGTGAAGATTGTTTTGGTGTCAAAAGTCCCAAATCTTCGAAGCCCAGAGTAGATCCTGGCCATTCATTGACAGAGACACGTAGACTGTGGATCTCCTCCCTTCACCAACTCGACGTTCGACAATTCGGGAGGCAGTGTGTGTTGGAGTCTTAGAACCCCCGAAACCCGGAGTATCGAAGTTGATCATAGTCGTTGGTTGTTGGAGAAGTGTGGACAATTGATCCCTGGATGTTCGAGAGTTTTCCAGTTCAACGTTCGAGAGATTTGGAGTGTGTTTTTTTTAAGATCTTCCGAAGCTCGAAGTTCTGGAGAGTGGGAGTAACAAAGCTCTAGATAGCGCCCATTCAGGAGTTTTCCAGTTCGGAGTTCGGGAGATTTGGAGTGTGTTGTTAGTAAAACCTCCGAAGCCCGAAGTTCTAGAGCACCACAGTAATGAAGCTCTAGATAAGCGCCTTTCAGCTAAGAGATTTTTCCTAGCCCGCGGTCACATGAGATTTCCACCAGGGAAAAGGGGCTAGCACCCAAAATTTCATTTTGATGAAAAAGGGGCTTAGATTAAAGTGGCACCTGCGGGTTTCTGTTTTGTACAAATTTGCATCTAGGGAGATTTAAAAGGGCCTGTGATCATTGGAGAGGATCCAGTAGGGATCCAAGGGCCAATTCATCTCCTTAGAAGAACGATCATAGACTGGGAGGTCGTGCGAGCCCCCTAGGAGGGGTGGGGGTTTGCATCAAGATAGATAGATGATATGAACAATGATGAATGTGCCAAATATATAGAGAACCTAAAGGAACATATGGTGACCATCCATGAAAGGATGTGTCCTTTAAAAAAATAATATCTATATTATTATTATTATTATTATATATATTTTATATGTTACAAATATAATTGATGCACTTTATACATGTACATGCACCGATGCATTTTAAT
Source organism: Picea glauca (assembly GCA_000966675.3). Taxonomy (NCBI): domain Eukaryota; kingdom Viridiplantae; phylum Streptophyta; class Pinopsida; order Pinales; family Pinaceae; genus Picea; species Picea glauca. The sequence goes on from JZKD02S1431249.1 coordinate 8,544, forward strand.
ATAAGGTATGCTATGGTAGGTAAAATAAAAGAAATAACCAACTAAATTTTTATTTCAGTTGTCATTTAATGATTCACACCCATACAAGCATCAACACTCACTATCCCCCTATGATTGCCTTGTTGTGTGGTGCTACAATATTGCCACAGTTCTCTATTTCTTTGATTCCATGGTGGATTTGTGTTCATTTTGGAATTTTGCAAATGATACCAAATTTTCATTTTTTATCTACATGACAACCATTCCTCCTCGACGAAGAAGAGACCAAGGAAATTGATTAGTACCCCTTAATTTATATATTCAATGGTTTAAAATTTAAAATTAAGCTTTAATTAGTTGTTTTTATTTTTTATTTTTCTATAATATAAGTGTGGCCTTGCCATTCAACTCACACTGAACTTTGGTGCTCATACATACTACATTGGTAAGTGGCGCTCCACTACATTTTAAGTGCATTGAAGAGTTATGTTTAATGCATGAAAATTTATCACTGTCTCGTGTGTTAATAAATGTACATACACACTGAGAGAGGTGCTCCACCTAATATTAGGTGCATTGCCAATCCTTGGTAACTTCACCTAGCATTGTTAGTGTGCACATATATAAATAAATGCACAAGATTGGTCTACAACAATAGGCAATGCATATATAGGTGACACTATTGCACTGTGCTTTTAAGTATTCTAAGTGCATAAAACAATTATAAGAACGTGTCATGATTTTATTGCGCTCTTTAGTGTGTTAATGAATGTATGGATGCATTAGTAGCAATGTCCTATTATGTTGTGGTGCACTACACACCCTTGGTAGCAACACCAAGGGGTAACGATGCTCTCTGTCATTTCTAGTGCATCGTATTTATTAGTGCACTGGAAAATATGATGGTGCATAAAAATGGTCCCACATTATCATAAAACTAGTGCACCAATAGGTCAATTGCAAATATAATAAATAATATTTTTAAAATTAATTTAGTATAAATTATTTATTTTATAGATATATTTGCGTAATGATATTTGTATATGAATCAAGCATATCCATAACAATAGTAGGTTGACCCATGTACCTTTGTGGATACATGGAAGGACCAAGAGAGGGAGAGGGATATTCCTCATCCTATTATGCCTCAAACTTGTCTACTTTTGAGGAATGTTGGCCTCCCCAAGTTTTATGAGGAGGATAACTCCCTCAAGGGGAACATCGACTTATTAATGCAATTGATTCGTCGTTTGGATCATGGTAGGTATACCCTCGTGGTTGGTCATGATATGAGGTACCAACCCGTAGAGGAGGCTTTTATTTCTTCACTAGGCTATCCGGGAAAGGGGGGGATTTCTCCATTTCCCCAATCTAGCACTTGACATTGTAGGAGAGACTCAACTATAATATGTGTAGATATATGTCAGTGTGGGCATCATTGACCCTAGTGATTTCCAAATTTATTGTGGCCAATTGAGATAACATTATTTCATGTAAAAGGAGGTTAGGTATGCATGCATTATCATCATGACACTAACACATCATACCTATGATCTGTAGCACATTAGTTTCCCTATAAGGTACTATGTAGAATTGATTATTCACATGCCCAAACTTATTAGCTAGTCTGATATTATTTTACGATAATTTTGTATTACTCTCGATCATTGTTGTATTGTGTTTGAGGGGAGACATACCTTTCCCTTTAATTCATAGCTATTCACTTTATGTTTTGAGATGTTTTTTATTACTTGACTAATATTTGTTTGTCTTCCTCTTAGGCCAATGATTGATGTGCATATGCACATGTGGGAGAAAATGTTACCCAAGAAGGATAAACCCGAGTACCTATGTAGGCTAGTGAGTTTAGTGAGGGTGATCACGTCCTTGATCTTGTATAATATCCATGTGTAGGGATGGATTAGTAAGGATTTATAAACATTTCCAGGCCAAGCCACTAGACGTGAGAGGTGATATTATCAGTATCTTTTGATTATTCTAGTTGTATATTTTATTGTGTTATTTAATGCGCATGTATTTGATTATACAATTTTGTTTAAATTATCTAATTATTATTGTTAATTATTTTGTAGATATTGGCTTGTATATTGGTGAGGGTCCTCCCCAACCTAATGTAGAGATAGTGCTTGAGGCTGATGAGCCACCCTAGGTGCACAAACCTGGAATGTCATAGAGACCAAATTGTAGATTTCATCAACATGTGACAACTTAGTTATGTGCATTGATGACCTTGAGTGATTATGAAGTACCATGATCTTACATAAATATATGTGAGCCTTCACCACAATATGGCGTTATTAATGTGTCATATTGTTAGCATCCCCATCCTACTTTAGAGGGTGAGGGATAAGGCTAGTGACAATCTATGAGACATGCTCATCCATATTCTTAAGTTTATTCATTTTTAGATGACACGACTCCTCCACCTCCTTCTCTTAGTCCTCCCCCTCTTCCTCCACCTTTTCCACCGATTGCACTAGCTATCAATCCCCCTACTACTCCAACCATGCCACCAACTACACCAACTATTGATC
>JZKD02S1431260.1:0-11077 GCA_000966675.3 Picea glauca
GTAACTATGACCCCCGCCACTGTCTTTGACTGGAACCATAGCACCAAGGGAATTTTATGGAGAAGTAACTGTGTAAAACACCATGTTGAGCCCAGAGCAGATTTTTGGGTCAACACCACCCTTGTTTCTCTGGCTACAACCAGATGGAAGAAACAACTTCCTGTGTTCAAGATCCCACTTGAACCTCTGAGGACAAAATTCCTCCCGAGCACCTCCCAACCACCCTTGAATATCAAAATAATGAATACACATACAATTTCCCAGATAAATCAATTCTTACCTTCCTTTCTCTGTTCTGTAAGTCTGATCTGTTCTGTTATTCTTCTCTGCGTTTTCTCTTGCTCTGTTATTCTGCTCTACGTTGCATTTCACTCTACACATCTGTTTCCTTTCCTACCACGCATCCTCTTCTATATTCTTCCTTTCTGTTTCACTCCTTTCCTCACCATAACAGCCAACCAGACACAGTCTGTTTCATTTTCTTTTATACTCACAGGCACAACGTTTCAACTTCCCAACTCCTTGGGGAAAATGACGACAATTTTCCAGCCAACTGAAACGCCAATTGATCGACAACTAATTTGCAATCATGAGTCCATTTTACTAACGGATTTGTAACTGGAAGAGTTAAATGTGTGTGGAAGAACAGTAACCCTCCGATCACATTCAAACCTTATCCACACCATTGGATAATCTTCATTATTCTTTCCTTTTAAATCGGGTTTCGACATTCCTCATGTTCAATGTTCTTTTCACTTATTCTCGATACACAAAAGTCCATAAATCGGTCAAATCAACGATCCATATCATAATCATATATGACGATTCAGATTAAATCGGGAATTCACTCATCGCAAAATCAGAATCCTTGTTGCACTTGTTTCTTTTCCTTTTGGAGTCGGGATTCGTGAAACTCCGACACAGAGTTAGATCAATGGTCCAGGTGCGATCTTGACTCAACAGTTACGATTGTGTCATGATATCGCATATCACGATTTTGGCATTTCTGTTGCATTGTGTTCTTGTCTCCTTGATATCGCAATTAGCGAAACTCTAATGTGGGGTTTGATCAACGGTCCAGGTGCGATCTTGACTCAATGACTACGATTGTGTCGTGATATTGCATATCACGATTTCGGAATTTCTGTTGCAGTGTGCTCTTGACATTTCAAAGTCCCAATCCCCGAAACTCCGACAAGGGCTAGGATCTACGGTCCAGATTCATTATGGATTCAACGGCTGTGATTAAATCGCGAAATCGCATATCACGATTTCGGGGTTCTCGTTGTCAAGAGATTTTGACATTTCAAAGTCTCAATCCCCGATCCCTGATACTCCATGTAGAGAATCAACGGTCTAGATCACTTCTAATTTTAACTGCTGCGATTATATCGCGATTTCGGGGTTCTCGTTGTCAAGAGATTTTGACATTTCAAAATCCCAATCCCCGATCCTCCATGCAAATAATCAACGATCCAGATCACTTCTAACTTTAGCGGCTGCGATTAAATCGCAAAATCACATTTCGCAATTTCAGGGTTCTCTTTGTCAAGTGAATTGGACATTTCAAAGTCCCGATCCCCGATTCTCCAATGAAGAAAATCAGCAGTCCAGATCTCATTCTTTCTTTAACGGATGCGATTAAATCGCGAAATCGCATATTGCGATTTTGGGGTTCTTGTTGTCAAGTGAATCGGACATTTCAAAGTCCCGATCCCCGATTCTTCGATGAAGCCTCCTGTCGATCTTCTCCCGGTGGCGCCTGATCGCTGCCACGCTTATCTCCCTCGCAGCTTCTGCAGATCTGACGGCTCAGATCCTCTCTCCGACAAGGACTGTAAACTACGATCCAGATTCATTTTGGATTCAAGGGTTATGATTGAGTCGTGATATTTTTGCAATCTGTCTAATACAAACCCATCAATGACAACAACCATTCGCTGTCTGCAAATTTACCATCAATGACAATAACTATCAACACGCATTCGCTGCTTGTTCAATATTTTCCAACACTTGGTATATGATATTGATTGTTTGGTACTTTTTGATACACTTCATTGATGATATATTATGGTATATGGTGTATGACATGATTGAGTGATATGGTATATGGTTGAAATACATTGTTGGTGCATGGCATGGTACAAGTGTTGATGTACATGGTATAGGTGTTGGTGCATGGTTGATGCACTTGTGTTGGTACACAATTGATGCTTGGTATAGTATAGGCTGATGGTTTGGTAATTGCATTGGTACATAGTTAAGACACATATCTTGTGATGGTATGTTGGTGATATTGGTACATTCTTGGTAGAGGCATGTGTTGGTGATGTTGGACATCTATTTGAGAGGTTTCCTTGGTATATGATCCATGTGAGAGGATCTGGTTGAGTATCAGTGACAATGACAAGTTGGATACAGTGATAGGTTGATAGGTTACAGGTTGATGTGACAGTGGTAGTGACAGTGACAATGATTGTAGTAGTGAGAATTCATCTACACTTATATTTCAAGGTGGCATTACGAGGAAAGGAAAGGGGGTTGTAGCCTCCTTCCAGTTGGATCAGGAGAATCAAGGAGTTGGATCTTATGTCAGGTTGGAGCTTGAGAATGAGAGGGTTGTAACCTCCTTTTGGTTGGAGCCAAAGAATTCAGGGAAATGTAGCTTCCTTCAAATTGGATCCTGAGAATCAGGAGGTTGTAGCCTCCTTCTAGTTGGAGCCAAATAATTCATGGAGTTATAAATTACTTAAGGTTAAAGCTTGTAAATAGGGGTTTGTAGCCTCCTTCCAGTTGCAGCTGGATAATTTGGAAGTTGGTGCTTCCAATGAATATATTATTTGATATATAAGAAATCATTCTGTGGTTTTATCCCTTTTGGGTTCACATGTAATTTATGGTGTAATGTGTACTTGATGTGATGTTGCTTATGTTTATATGCTCATGATAAATGGATGATATATTGATGATATATTGTTGATTAATTTAAAGTTTATATATTGTGGTTAAAAGTGGTAAACGTGCTCATACCGATTCACTCCCCCCCCAGTATTCCAACAATTGGTATTAAGTAAGGTTCCTAGGAAATAGTTTAAGCACTGGAAGGAATATCATAGATGTCAAGAATAGGGCATACACATATAATGGAATACCCTGGTTTGATGGTCAAATTGGTCAGAACTATGAGATGTGGAATATCAAAATGAAAACATTTTTACAGGCACATAGATATGATGTTTGGAAATCAGTTGTTATAGGATATACCGCTACTAAGAAACCGAATACTGCAACCAAGAGGGAATGGAAAAGAAACAACAAAATAACAATGGATTTTATCTTGGAAGGATTACTTGATTCGGTAAAAGAGAAAGTGGGAAACAAATTTCAGCTAAAGAACTTTGAGATAAGATACATGATCTCTATTTTGAGGAATCTCCCATCACAGAGCCAAAGAGTGATAAATAAGATGCTGGTACAGAACAAGAAATATGCTCATCATGTTAGACATATTCAAAAGAAGAATATTGTGAAGAAGGAATAGTAGATCTTGAAGCAGAATACTCATTTCTCTAGATGAAATGATGAAAGAAAGAAATAAAAACAAGTCTCTTAAAGAACAATTGGTCAAGAAGAATTCTCAAGAAATTTCCAAATAATCCCAATAGGTCATCGTGAAACTAAAATCTCAGCTAGAATAAGCCATAAATATTGAAGAAACATAGAAAGGTCATATGGAAGAAAAACAGTGTTTGGAAGCTGAAAGAAAGGAAGAAGATAAAAGAGAAAATATTTTGACAGACCATCTTTAGGAAAGAACTAAGGACTTAAATCAACTTGAAGAAAAATTTAATCAAGAAGAAAGAAGACTTGAAAATGAAAGATTCTCCTTGAAGATACAACTTGAAGAAGCAAAGTGAATAGAATAAGTCATGTGGAGTCAGATGATGACGAAAGAAGAAGAGGTTGAGAATCTTGAAGAAGAAGTTGTCATATTAAGAGCCAAAATTGTTGAGCTCAGAAAGAATGATGAAAAGACATAAACATCCACATCATCAATAGAGAATGTTGAAGAGAAGCACTCTAGGTTTCTATAAAAGAAGAATGAACAAAATATTAAGATTTATGAAAAAGTACTCAAAGGAAGGAATCATGGTCATCCATAATCAAAGAAAAATGATAAATATGTTGATTAAGGTTGGTTGTCATTGATGTCAACCCTTGAAGAAATCCCGATAGCACAAAGGTTTGGGTAATGGACCCAATTTGTTTTTATGTAAATATGACTCGTTATTGTCTTTTCATGGTTGATAAAAAGTACATATGGATGAACTCAAAAGTGGTCCCCTTATGGTGATATCCCTCACGGGAAGATGCTTTGTGGATTGAGTTATCCTAGAAGTATGGCTAGAGAACCCATGATTATTTATGGAATAATGAGATGAGATGAAGGTCAGTGAATTTTCTAGTGAAACAATCCTATATGGATAGTGCTTATCGTGCCATTTCTGGTGGTATGGGGACATCACATAACTTCTCATGGTTAGAGAGTTATGGCCACGAGAAGTTGGAGAACCCAAGTTTAGGTAATAGACCCAAGTTTGTTTGATGGATAATGTTATGAGTTTTGATATATTTGCAGGTAATACTATTCTATATGGATGGTACATGTCATTCCATTTTTTTTGGTATATGGAATGTTACATAACTCCTCACGGTTTGAGAGTTATGGCCTTACGAAGTTGGAGGATCCTCTTATGTCATCTAGAAGCCCCAAAAGGTCAAAGTAGTCAAAGTGGTTTAAGAGATTTTAGAAGTTAAATAATAAAGTGAAGTGATGACTGTACTATAATTCAAAGTGAATACAAAATAAATTGTTTAAATAATAAATTTAATGGAGAAATTAGAAGTGGGTTAACCCTAAAATGAGGAAAGTGGGCAAACTGACCTAGACGATGTTTTTAAGGAAGCTACTTGGAGAGTATAAATAAGAGGCAAGGATTTTTCATTTTAATCACACTTGAGAATATTGAATAACTATAGGTGTATGAGGTAACCAAAGGATATCTAAGCCAAATTTCTGAGGGAAGGTGAAGAAAAGAAGGCCAGAATTCAAGGAAGGATAAATTCTTTCGATGACGCTTTCTAAGGTATGTTATTTATAGGTCATCTCACCATTTTCACAATAATTTTTTTTCTAGAATGATTCAGATCGTGAAATTGCTATGCCATTGAGGAAACCTATTCAAGTATTTGTGGTAAAAAAATCATCTTGTGTGTCATTGTATTTTTGGAGTTACACTCCGTGGAAAATAGGGTTTCTGGCTAGTCCTGAAACTAGTCAAAAAAAGGTGTTTCGAGTAAAAACATCATAACTTCTTCATAACAGATCCAAATTCAGTAAGCCCAAATGTTTTGGTTAGATTATAGTCTTTAGTATGATTTTTAATGTTGGAATATTGGTTGTTGTCATTGATGTCAACCCTAGTCATGGGTTTTGGACCGCAATATTGATAAAGGTATTTGGACATGAAGGACAATGCACATGCATATACAACACCCATGAATGGATAGTATACATCATGTTGTTTCTATTGGTATGTGGTACATCATGTGGATCCTCATGGTTGAGGAGAAATGAATTTTTGAATATGACAAAGTGAATTGAAGAAGGAAGTGCATGTAGGCCCTGAAGATAATTAAAGAAAAGAATTACAAAATAATAAAGTGTCAGGTCAGCCCTAATGTTAAATGGAAGTGACATAAATAGTATAAATAAACATCATTAGACATTCATTTTGATACAAGTCTAATTTCAGAGGAAATAAGAAGTAAAAGAAGTTTGGATTTCAAGGGAGGATGAAGTCTTTTGGTGATGTGTTCTAAGGTATTGTTGACGGGCGAAATTGTCCGTCCGTCAATTGAGAGAGTGGAACCGGTCCGGGGTTGTCTAAATAACCCAAGCCGTTTGGAATAAACCACCCTGACGGGTTTAACGGCTCCGTTGGCCGCTCTAAGATCCTAAGAAAACCAAAGAGAAAACTAATCTAAACTAACTAATCTAACTAAAACAAATAAAACTAACTAAAACTAACTAACTAAAACTAAACACAAGAAACTAAACTAACTAAAACTAAATACAARAAACTAAACTAACTAAAACTAAATAAAAACAACTAATACACTAATCTAATTAAAACAAACTACTATATAAACTAAAACTAAATACAAATTACACTAACTATTCTACTAATTACTATTACACTAACTCTATTAAATAATCGTTTAGCTTCTAGTTATAATACAGCTTATTCACAAATATACAATATACACAACTGGCAGATTTAAATAAAACCTGTAAAACTCTTATGCTTTCTGTCCTAAGACAATCAGAGATATTTTTGATTTTTTATTTTATTTTATGAGTAAGAAATAAAACTACTGAAATTAAACGATCTATTATATTTACTGAAATTAAACAATCTAATATACTAATTCTATCTAAACTAATAAAAACAATAAACAAACAAGCGACTAACTGACCTGGAAGCGCTCCTAATTTGTCCTGCGTAGGANTCCATAAATCGGTCAAATCAACGATCCATATCATAATCATATATGACGATTCAGATTAAATCGGGAATTCACTCATCGCAAAATCAGAATCCTTGTTGCACTTGTTTCTTTTCCTTTTGGAGTCGGGATTCGTGAAACTCCGACACAGAGTTAGATCAATGGTCCAGGTGCGATCTTGACTCAACAGTTACGATTGTGTCATGATATCGCATATCACGATTTTGGCATTTCTGTTGCATTGTGTTCTTGTCTCCTTGATATCGCAATTAGCGAAACTCTAATGTGGGGTTTGATCAACGGTCCAGGTGCGATCTTGACTCAATGACTACGATTGTGTCGTGATATTGCATATCACGATTTCGGAATTTCTGTTGCAGTGTGCTCTTGACATTTCAAAGTCCCAATCCCCGAAACTCCGACAAGGGCTAGGATCTACGGTCCAGATTCATTATGGATTCAACGGCTGTGATTAAATCGCGAAATCGCATATCACGATTTCGGGGTTCTCGTTGTCAAGAGATTTTGACATTTCAAAGTCTCAATCCCCGATCCCTGATACTCCATGTAGAGAATCAACGGTCTAGATCACTTCTAATTTTAACTGCTGCGATTATATCGCGATTTCGGGGTTCTCGTTGTCAAGAGATTTTGACATTTCAAAATCCCAATCCCCGATCCTCCATGCAAATAATCAACGATCCAGATCACTTCTAACTTTAGCGGCTGCGATTAAATCGCAAAATCACATTTCGCAATTTCAGGGTTCTCTTTGTCAAGTGAATTGGACATTTCAAAGTCCCGATCCCCGATTCTCCAATGAAGAAAATCAGCAGTCCAGATCTCATTCTTTCTTTAACGGATGCGATTAAATCGCGAAATCGCATATTGCGATTTTGGGGTTCTTGTTGTCAAGTGAATCGGACATTTCAAAGTCCCGATCCCCGATTCTTCGATGAAGCCTCCTGTCGATCTTCTCCCGGTGGCGCCTGATCGCTGCCACGCTTATCTCCCTCGCAGCTTCTGCAGATCTGACGGCTCAGATCCTCTCTCCGACAAGGACTGTAAACTACGATCCAGATTCATTTTGGATTCAAGGGTTATGATTGAGTCGTGATATTTTTGCAATCTGTCTAATACAAACCCATCAATGACAACAACCATTCGCTGTCTGCAAATTTACCATCAATGACAATAACTATCAACACGCATTCGCTGCTTGTTCAATATTTTCCAACACTTGGTATATGATATTGATTGTTTGGTACTTTTTGATACACTTCATTGATGATATATTATGGTATATGGTGTATGACATGATTGAGTGATATGGTATATGGTTGAAATACATTGTTGGTGCATGGCATGGTACAAGTGTTGATGTACATGGTATAGGTGTTGGTGCATGGTTGATGCACTTGTGTTGGTACACAATTGATGCTTGGTATAGTATAGGCTGATGGTTTGGTAATTGCATTGGTACATAGTTAAGACACATATCTTGTGATGGTATGTTGGTGATATTGGTACATTCTTGGTAGAGGCATGTGTTGGTGATGTTGGACATCTATTTGAGAGGTTTCCTTGGTATATGATCCATGTGAGAGGATCTGGTTGAGTATCAGTGACAATGACAAGTTGGATACAGTGATAGGTTGATAGGTTACAGGTTGATGTGACAGTGGTAGTGACAGTGACAATGATTGTAGTAGTGAGAATTCATCTACACTTATATTTCAAGGTGGCATTACGAGGAAAGGAAAGGGGGTTGTAGCCTCCTTCCAGTTGGATCAGGAGAATCAAGGAGTTGGATCTTATGTCAGGTTGGAGCTTGAGAATGAGAGGGTTGTAACCTCCTTTTGGTTGGAGCCAAAGAATTCAGGGAAATGTAGCTTCCTTCAAATTGGATCCTGAGAATCAGGAGGTTGTAGCCTCCTTCTAGTTGGAGCCAAATAATTCATGGAGTTATAAATTACTTAAGGTTAAAGCTTGTAAATAGGGGTTTGTAGCCTCCTTCCAGTTGCAGCTGGATAATTTGGAAGTTGGTGCTTCCAATGAATATATTATTTGATATATAAGAAATCATTCTGTGGTTTTATCCCTTTTGGGTTCACATGTAATTTATGGTGTAATGTGTACTTGATGTGATGTTGCTTATGTTTATATGCTCATGATAAATGGATGATATATTGATGATATATTGTTGATTAATTTAAAGTTTATATATTGTGGTTAAAAGTGGTAAACGTGCTCATACCGATTCACTCCCCCCCCAGTATTCCAACAATTGGTATTAAGTAAGGTTCCTAGGAAATAGTTTAAGCACTGGAAGGAATATCATAGATGTCAAGAATAGGGCATACACATATAATGGAATACCCTGGTTTGATGGTCAAATTGGTCAGAACTATGAGATGTGGAATATCAAAATGAAAACATTTTTACAGGCACATAGATATGATGTTTGGAAATCAGTTGTTATAGGATATACCGCTACTAAGAAACCGAATACTGCAACCAAGAGGGAATGGAAAAGAAACAACAAAATAACAATGGATTTTATCTTGGAAGGATTACTTGATTCGGTAAAAGAGAAAGTGGGAAACAAATTTCAGCTAAAGAACTTTGAGATAAGATACATGATCTCTATTTTGAGGAATCTCCCATCACAGAGCCAAAGAGTGATAAATAAGATGCTGGTACAGAACAAGAAATATGCTCATCATGTTAGACATATTCAAAAGAAGAATATTGTGAAGAAGGAATAGTAGATCTTGAAGCAGAATACTCATTTCTCTAGATGAAATGATGAAAGAAAGAAATAAAAACAAGTCTCTTAAAGAACAATTGGTCAAGAAGAATTCTCAAGAAATTTCCAAATAATCCCAATAGGTCATCGTGAAACTAAAATCTCAGCTAGAATAAGCCATAAATATTGAAGAAACATAGAAAGGTCATATGGAAGAAAAACAGTGTTTGGAAGCTGAAAGAAAGGAAGAAGATAAAAGAGAAAATATTTTGACAGACCATCTTTAGGAAAGAACTAAGGACTTAAATCAACTTGAAGAAAAATTTAATCAAGAAGAAAGAAGACTTGAAAATGAAAGATTCTCCTTGAAGATACAACTTGAAGAAGCAAAGTGAATAGAATAAGTCATGTGGAGTCAGATGATGACGAAAGAAGAAGAGGTTGAGAATCTTGAAGAAGAAGTTGTCATATTAAGAGCCAAAATTGTTGAGCTCAGAAAGAATGATGAAAAGACATAAACATCCACATCATCAATAGAGAATGTTGAAGAGAAGCACTCTAGGTTTCTATAAAAGAAGAATGAACAAAATATTAAGATTTATGAAAAAGTACTCAAAGGAAGGAATCATGGTCATCCATAATCAAAGAAAAATGATAAATATGTTGATTAAGGTTGGTTGTCATTGATGTCAACCCTTGAAGAAATCCCGATAGCACAAAGGTTTGGGTAATGGACCCAATTTGTTTTTATGTAAATATGACTCGTTATTGTCTTTTCATGGTTGATAAAAAGTACATATGGATGAACTCAAAAGTGGTCCCCTTATGGTGATATCCCTCACGGGAAGATGCTTTGTGGATTGAGTTATCCTAGAAGTATGGCTAGAGAACCCATGATTATTTATGGAATAATGAGATGAGATGAAGGTCAGTGAATTTTCTAGTGAAACAATCCTATATGGATAGTGCTTATCGTGCCATTTCTGGTGGTATGGGGACATCACATAACTTCTCATGGTTAGAGAGTTATGGCCACGAGAAGTTGGAGAACCCAAGTTTAGGTAATAGACCCAAGTTTGTTTGATGGATAATGTTATGAGTTTTGATATATTTGCAGGTAATACTATTCTATATGGATGGTACATGTCATTCCATTTTTTTTGGTATATGGAATGTTACATAACTCCTCACGGTTTGAGAGTTATGGCCTTACGAAGTTGGAGGATCCTCTTATGTCATCTAGAAGCCCCAAAAGGTCAAAGTAGTCAAAGTGGTTTAAGAGATTTTAGAAGTTAAATAATAAAGTGAAGTGATGAGTGTACTATAATTCAAAGTGACTACAAAATAAATTGTTTAAATAATAAATTTAATGGAGAAATTAGAAGTGGGTTAACCCTAAAATGAGGAAAGTGGGCAAAGTGACCTAGACAATGTTTTTAAGGAAGCTACTTGGAGAGTATAAATAAGAGGCAAGGATTTTTAATTTTAATCACACTTGAGAATATTGAATAACTATAGGTGTATGAGGTAACCAAAGGATATCTAAGACAAATTTCTGAGGGAAGGTCAAGAAAAGAAGGCCATAATTCAAGGAAGGATAAATTCTTTCGATGACGCTTTCTAAGGTATGTTATTTATAGGTCATCTCACCATTTTCACAATAATTTTTTTTCTAGAATGATTCAGATCGTGAAATTTCTATGCCATTGAGGAAACCTATTCAAGTATTTGTGGTAAAAAAATCATCTTGTGTGTCAT
>JZKD02S1431282.1:0-11077 GCA_000966675.3 Picea glauca
TTTTTTTTTAAATATTACAAACGATTAATTTGGGAAAAAATTTAGCAACATAATTGTTTTGTTTTAGTGATTGACTCACAAATACACCCAACAATTTGTACCAGATAACATCCACTTTCATATAAAACAATTTCGAATAAATGTTCTCATCACAAAGGAGGAAACCTCTAGCCATAATTGAAAGAAGAGATCACAAACTAATATAATGTCGAAAGACAATATTCATCTAAATTTTTTATATAAATTCTACAATGTTTAGTTTCATATACAATAAGCTATGAACCAAAGCATATATGGGTTAATAAGCTATGAATCAAAGAATTTCCGTCATATTCTCAGAATCCATAATACAGAAGCGGATGCACTCTCAAAAAGGGCACTAAGCGAAGTGGTTGGGAGGCTCTTGGTCTACCATTGTGACAAAGGAGTAGAGAGCCCTATCTCCATTTATAATATTTTCGAATGATAATGCCCTTATCTAGATTTGATGTTGTCAGCATAGTAAGCACTCTAGAAATCCTTCTTCATCTTTCCCCTTGCTTTGAGTGATCATTTCTCGTTCTCCTCCTTGAAGCCATTTGGATATGGTATGTAATGGTCCGTTATTTTCTGGACATCACCGATCTTGCTCTCTTTCCAGCTGAAGCTTATTTTTGTAAATGAATTTATACACTTTATAAATTTGAGAAAAACATTTCATGGAAAAAAAACTATGAACCAAAGCATATATGAGCATATATGAGTTAAGAATGTTGTTTGTGTTAGAATTAGAAAAAAAATTGAGAAAAAAAAATAATATATATATATATATATATATATATATATATATATATATATATATATATATATATATATATATATATATAAAAAAAAAAAAAACGTAAAAAAATAGTTTGTGTATTTATGTAAAAAAGAAAAAAAAAAAAAAAAAAAGAAATATATATATATATATATATATATATATATATATATAAACTAAAAAGAAAGTGAAAATAAAAAGATATATAAAATAAAAGTAAAGTGAAAGGTTAAGAATGGTATTTGTATTTATATTAACAAGTGTTGCATGGCAGCTTAGTCCCTGCCAAGCACGTTTTTAGTTTTCATTATGTAAATGTATTATGGATTGTGTTCAAATCACCAACCCTACTTTTGATTTAAAGGCTATACCTTGTGTTCTTATTTCCTTATGGTTATTGCTTCCGATCAGGGTCGCTATCAATGTTTCTCTTGTTGTTGAAACTGAAACAAATTATGGTTCAACAGAGAAAATTGGTTTTGGATCTGGATCAACAGAAACAACAACTGGCACTAAAATTGGAATTGGTTCAAGGCAATCTACTTAGGGAAATGCATTTGCATCTGTGTCTTTTCATTCCGGTGCAACGGTAGAAACTGCATTTGGATCTTCCTTTACTCATGCATCAATTGCCTCTGCCCCCCACCCTATATAGTAGTAAATTGTACGAGGAAATGATGTCTTTGTCTTTTGTTTTGGCCATAAATCGAGTTCGTAATCTCTTCCTGAAACAACCCAAGGTGCCTGTATGGATGTATACCCTGGTTGTTTGGCCACGTAACAACTAGTGTGGTAAAATGGTCGACAAAGCCTATGAGAATAGATGCACAGAGTACCCGAGGTTCCAAAGTGCATTAATAAAGGGAGCCTACGCATTTTCCCCAATACTCAGTGAGAATAATATTAAAGACCGAATCAAATGCTCACCGACACCTCTGCAATAAGGGGTTTAAGTTATTCACCAATCATAATTTTAAAAAATAGTTTTAATTTAAAAATAAAAATAAAAAAATCAATATAACAATGTTCACATTTGAAAAATTGTTTAAATTTATTGTCAAACTGCTTAGTCAACTACATATGAACACAAACTCATCACTATAGTCGCTTCGCAGGGACTAATAAAATAAAACAAGGAAATTTTTTATTTTTTCGATCTAGTTATACATTGTCCTTGAAAATGATGCAAATATTTTATAAGTGAGGAGTCGATCTGATAAATCGAGCTTATCGGGACAATCAGTCACTTTGGGTTCCCGGGGTACCAGAACTCACTTTGCAACTTACTGATCATATGTGCTCTTTAAACAAATGGATGACCTCATGTAATAGCTCGCGATTTGGGGATGTGTCACATCGAAAAAAGGCCATGTAACACTGGAAGCAACTGTAGTCGAACAACCGGCAATGACTTCACAGGTTTCGCTACGATGCTTTGCGCTTATTCTCAGCTACATCCCCAATGGCACAGAAATCCACATCCACAAGTCGTCGCCCCAGTGATATGGCTCGGAGTTTGATGGCTTGTGATTCTCAGTCACCAAATGCATGCCTTCTCTTTCTTCTACGACTTTCCATGTCGTTATTTACTAGGCATTCAAGCCCTGATCAAAACAATACGTTCTTGGTTTGTTACTTAAGTCTTTTCAGTCAATTCGCGGGGCATGTGTAACAAGGACGAAAAAGCTGCTTACACTGCCTCCTATTAGTAATTGAATGTAGTTAGGAGTTGTCTCATGATGTAATTTGATGTAATTAAGAATTGTCTTGCAGTGGCTATAGTTAACATCAAGATTTTCCACTTAGAGAATTGTTAATCCTTTCTTGATTTGTATGAGAGATTATTTTTTTATTGTTCAAAAAAGATAATAACGTAAAACAATAATATGTTTCCCACACGACACCATCCTCCATAATCTCAATAGGTCAATAATTTGGATGACATGAAACAAGAATTTTATAAAAATAGATCTAATAGACTCGATAAAGACCAAATCCACACAAGTCAACTAAACTACCTGCCACGAGCAACTCGCATTAAATTATAAGCTCAACAAAAGCGAACTAGAATACCTACCACAGACATTTGGCATTGAATTATAAATGTTGATATTTAAACTTTATAAATGAATAAGATTTAKTATTATTTATATCATTGCTTTTTTTATATATTTAATCATTTTAATATTACATAGATGGTTTTTGCTMAGCAACTTTTAGTAGTCTCCCTTTATATTTAATGGAAAATTATGCATTCCACGTGCGAAGCATAKTTGTCATGTCACTTTGTATGAATATTATATTGAATAATGTTTTATTTTGATTTTAGTATGGATCATGTAATGTTGTGGTCGAAGAAGGTTAAACCAAATCTCCTTGGCGAAGACAGAATACCAAAACCAAGTAATTTAATTTAGTGGTCCAGTTATTAGTTTGAAGATAAAACATTTATTAGTTTGAAGAGAAAACCTAAGACGAGATTTCACGCACTTTAAGGAGCATATGTAGTGGTTGCGGTAGTCGGTGGCATGCCAAATCAATTTTTACAGCGGTCAGCGGTACACCAAATCATTTTTACTGTTGTTGGGACTCAATACCATTAAATATAAACCTCCTCAAACATATCAACCAAACATGTATTAAATGTTTCATTCATTTAAATTCTCGAATAAAGTGAAGGCTCCAATAACTCTTTCAACTTATGAACCAATCAACTTTATTTTATATATTAAAAAAATAAAAAATGGTATTCCTCAGGTTTATTTTATATATTAAAAAAATAAAAAATGGTATTCCTCAGGTTTGAGAATTTTTTAAGTCAACCTAAATTAATATGAGAGTCAAACCAAAACTAAAGCTATATACTGCACTGTAAAGTTTATATCCAAATTTAATTAAAAATATATTAACTATAATCTAAAACTTTAGAAAAAAATACAATTTTTTTAAATCAAACTAAATTAATAGCAAGTCAACGCCTTAGCGATTGGAGTCCCTCCGGCCAGGACTCATCCGAATGAGAAAAAAGCAAAACAAATTGAAAAAAGAAAAAGAAAAATATATATAAACTAAAAGCAAAGTGAAAGTAGTAAGGTTCCATGGGATAGTACAATTGGTTAAGACATGCACACACTCTTCCAGTTTGGGGAGAGGTCATGAGTTCGAAACATGTGTCCCTTGGGGCTGTGAAGCTTTATCACTCCCATACCAGCCACTATATAGAGAAGTATCCAACGTGGAAAAAAAAGTAAAAAGACTTGTACATTCCCAATTTTAAAGACAAAATAATATGTTAGTTTCCTTATATAAAGTTATCATTTTATGATTCTCATTTTGCATTAATTTTTATTTATGGATAAATTGATTATTTAATGCAATATTATTGACAATAAAATATGTTTCAATGATTGTATTGTTTAGTACATATTCGATTATTGATATTATCATTTTTAAAATAGCAATATCATAATAATTTGTATTTTGTTGCAAAATATAAAATTTTCAAAAGAAAATGTGTAATATTACATAGAGGAAATTAAATATACTAATCCAGATGTATATTGGTTACCACTCAAGTATTCTAACTGGTTCATCTTGGCAGTTTTTTCCTTGTTTTCAGGTCTTGGATTTCTAGGTCCATTTTGAGCTCGTAAACAACATTTTTAGGGTTCGCCACAATCAAGCTATAGACCTCGTAGTGTCATTGTTACTCTGAGGGTCATCTCTGCATGATACCAGAGGTAGTTCCAACTACTATGTCACCTAAACAATGTCGCAAGGTAGTATCTCATACTACAAAATTCAGCTTCTTCATAGTCTGTTCAAAAGCTTAATAGAAGAACATCGCAACCATCGCAGCCTCAATCCAAGCACCTTTTCTCCAGCAGAAGCAGGTCGACAAGATTGAAGCAAAGCGCAAGAATTCCTTCTGCACACAATCATCTCATGTAGCCAGATTGGTTCAAAAGGTCCAACCCTTCCAACTACAGGTTCCTGACATCCTTCAACAAGCTAAGCAACGTAACTTCTCCAGCAAGGAAAGCAGTTCATCAAGATGCAGATACAACAAACGCTTTTCCCTCACCTTCGGCCACTCAACGCAATGGAGACCATTGCTTCCTAAGGAGGGAGGATTGATCCATGTGGATATCGATGGCCACCCACCTATTCCAACTGGCTCAAAACAATCTTCTGGCAATTTACTATTTTTCGCAGTTTTCGGTTTTTTAACTTCTGGGGCCATTTTGAGGGCCTAAATGAAGATTTTTAAGGATCAAGCACCAAAATGAATTTCCTCGACAATACCTTTCCAATGAGCTATTGTGTGCCCAAAACGAAGATTGTATGCCAAAGTTACGCCCCCGGGAAGTTGATACACCAAACTACCCAAAACAGGGTCCACAAAACTATTGGCTTTTCATCTTTTGGGGTTATGGTTTTGGATTCTCTTTATGTTAAAAAGGCCTTTGGAGCCTCATTGTAATAATCATATTTTTGGGAATGCGTGTAGCTGACACATCTCTTCTCAAAGATAAGCTGCCACCATTCTAGCAAGTCTTTCGCTCTGTATTTCTACAGTTTTGTACATTTTGCTCATTAATAGAAATTGTGTATTATTGTATCTCTATGTCTCTTGTTATATATTCGATATATCTCTGTTATATTATTGGCTCTCTTGTAATATCTCTCTATATTTTTGTGTTATATCTCCACTCTCTTTTTGTGTCGAAAATAATCTAGATCAGTGGTATCAGAGCAGGCTACTCTTGATTGCTTTTTTAGTGCATGTCCCCGAGGTCTAAGTATAGCAAGTTGGGTCTCGAGCTTGTCTCTCTTGAGGATAATCACTCTCGCGATCCCAAGAAACCCTCCATGGCGAAAGAAAAGAAAAACGACGGAGCAGACGATTCTATCAATATGTTGCTTGAGAAAACTCTCACGTGACAGAGGGACGAAATGATGGAGAATTTTTCCCACATCCTTCAATGCATGTCATTAACAACTGACGCGTCCTCATCAAGCGGCCACTTCTGAGGCACCTCAGCTTCCAAGGTATAATTTAATTTTTATATTCTTGTATTTAAAGGACAAATAGATGCAAATGCCCTAAAAAAATGGTTAAATTTGCTAAAAGGTTATTTCTTTGTCTACGATTTTTCCGACAAGGAAAATATCACCTTCGCACTCCTTAAGGATCTCCCCCATGTCATGTTGATGATTGCAGTTATGTGAGACATTATCCAGGACACAAACCTGAGAGAGATCCCCTGAGAGGGATGTGTAGTTCATATCTTAGACAGAGCTAGAACGTAGAGATGGCCTCCTCCTTACAGAGAGTTGAGAAGAACTCCAGATGATTCTCATGTGTAACGTAGTGAGAAAGGAGATCTGCAAATTTTGACATGCATGTGGTTGAGCACAAGGTGAACGTGTGAAATTCCAAAGGGTTGGGTGCATCGTCATGAGATAGAGATGAAGATGATGTATTAGCCTCCTCTTAGTAGAGAGTTGATGAGAAACTCCAGATGACTCTCCTGTGTAATGCAGTGGGAAAGAAGATCCGTTGAGTGTACATCCCTATGGACGAGCATAGGTGAACGTGATCCTAGTGGTTGAGCACTAGTGAAGAAGTGGTTCTTCTATGTAATGTAGTGAGCCAGAGATATGTAAATCCATATGGATGTGCCCCTAGTGGTTGAGAACTAGTGGGTGTATGAGATCCTTTGCTATATTGTTCAAGAGTCAAACCTGCCTATAACCTTAATTGTAATGTAAAGGGTACAGGTCAGCACCACCTTAATGTAATTGATAATTAATGTAAAGGATAATTAATCTGGTTAATATTAATTATATTATGAGATAGAGAGGTCGGCCATGTTGTGCCAATAGAGACTTATGTTGACAGATCAAGTCTAATATAAGTAAAGGTAAATTCCCCATTAAGGAATCATATCTTTTGTGTGAGTTTGGAAATTTGAGCAAGTACACCTTCTTGGGAAATGTGTGCACCTCTCTTGGGCGCTAGTCTTCTAGGGTTTGCAAGCAGCCTCTTGTGTGCTAGGTTTTCTTGGTGTTGAAGGTCTTTCTCTTGAAGAATATAGAAAGGATTTGGTTGGGTTTTCTTCCCTTGTTGAGAAGGGTTTCCCAAGATACTTCTTGTGTTCTTGTGCATGGTGTTTCTTTTTGTGATCTTGGTTGCTACAACATTATTGGTTATGGTTAAGTTAAATGCTAAAAATGGAATGAACTTCATGATTAACCTTGCTTATTGAAAAATTAACATGGTATCATAACATAGGTCTTGAAGAACCCATTGTACAAACATCTTTTAGCCATCCTCTCTCTCTCTTCTGTAGAAACCGTACAGCCCTCCTAGGGTTCCTAGAAAATCTGTACGGCCTACTCTTCTGAGGTTTTTCATCACTTGGAACTTAGAAATTGGAGCTAAAAAGGACATAGGTGTGTATGGCCTCCTTCAGCGCACCTCCAGCAAGTCTCAAATTGTAATTCCAAGCATTTTAACTTTTTGGCCCTAGGGTTTTGCTAATTTCTGCAGAAAATTTCATAATTGTGTTGCTGCAACTCCTTGAAGGATCTATTCATCTTACCAAGGCTATCATGTCCTTCAAAGGCTTATTGTTGGCTGTCATAAGTCCAAAAAAACCTAAAAGTGCTAGCCTAGCCTAGTCGTTAGGTTTTCTACCCTAGTTGACAAGGGTTTGTGAAGAATCCAAAATCAACAAAATTATGATGGGAGGAAAGCTTGATGGTTCAAGCAAACTCAGTTCAAAGAAGGCAAGACCTCAAAGAAATGAAGACATCAACATCTCAACGCTCTCAGGTATGGTCCCTACTAATGATAATACTTCGTTAATTGATAGTGGTGCCTCCAGGCACATGACCARTCTTAGAGATCACCTAACACATTTCGTTGAGAAAGAGACACATCTACATGTTGTTCTTGGAGATGATGCCAGATATAATGTGAGAGGAGTTGGAACTTCTACCTTCCAACTAGATTCATATGTGCAGCTTCAATTAAAGGAAGTACTATATGTACCTGGAATGAATAGGAACCTTGTCTCTATTTTTGCCTTGGAACACAAAGGCTACAAGATTACCTTCTCAGAAGAAAGAGTTATTGCATGGCACAAAGACACTCATATAAGTTCTTCCATGGTAATTGGTGTCCGAGAAAACAGCTTGTACAAATTAACCATCAAACCATTCCAAGCCTTGCTACATGACATTATCAGCTTGAGTGAGCTATGGCATAGAAGACTTGCTCACATTCATTATAGAGCTCTTCCAGCTATAGGGAAAATGGTAACAGGTCTACCAGAAATACAAATTTAGCATAAAGGTGTTTGCAAAGGTTGTGCCCTTGGAAAAAAATGTTAAAGGATCCTTCTCAAGCAGTGACAATAGATCCAAGGAAATCTTGGACTTGATAAATTCAAATGTATGTGGGCCAGTGATTGTTGCATCTATGAATGGGTTCTTATACTATGTACTCTTCATAGATGATCACTCCTGAAAAACTTGGATTTACTTTCTAAAGTACAAGGATGGATTCCCTACAAAATTTCAAGAATTCAAAGCTCTGGTTGAGAACGAGACTGGAAGAAAAATCAAAATATTAAGATCAGATAATGGAGGAGAATACACCTCAAAAGAATTTAGCAGTTTTTGTATTGAAGCAGGAATCAAGAGGGAGTTCACAGTTCCTTACAACCCTCAACAAAATGTGGTTGCTGAAAGGAAAAACAAAACTATCATTGAGGCAACCAAAGAAATGATACATGATCAGAGTCTACCTATGACTCTATGGGTAGAAGCATGTATGACAACAGTTTATGTTCAAAACAGAAGTCCTCATCAGATCCTGAAGAACATTACTCCAGAAGAAGCCTCCATCAGAGTGAATCTTGAGACTGGACACTTCAAAATATTTGGATGTCAAGTATATTTTCTTGTACCCAAAGAAAAGAGATCCAAGCTAGAACCTTCAGGAAGAAAGGGCACATTTGTAGGATACAGTGAATCCCCAAAAGCATATCGAATCTACATTCATGTTCAGAGACAAATTGAAGTAAGAGGAGATGTTACTTTTGAAGAAGAAGAAGCCTTCCATAAATCTAGACAAGCTCAGATGGAGATTGATAGTGATACAATGCCTTCTCCCCCTTCAGCAGTTTAGAGGGAGACAGACATTATTTCAGTTGATCCAATTGTTCCAGTCGATCCAGTTTCTCCAAGAAATATACCCAGAGATATTACAGTTGGACATAAAAGGCCTACTTGGGCCCGACAAACTCTATAAGAAGCAAAAGGGCATAAAGCCCCACAAGGAACAACCAGAGAGAGAAAGAGACCAAAGCGATTCTCAAGATACCTTTCAGCCATGACCCACATTATTGACTTAGATCCATCTTGTCAACGAGAAGCTTCCGGTGAACAAGTATGGAAAGATGCCATGACTGAAGAATACCAATCTATATTGAAAAATGATGTATGGGATGTTGTTCCAAGACCAGAGGGAAAGTTTGTAGTGACTTGCAAATGGATTTATAAAATCAAGCATGCAGCTGATGGAAGCATCAAAAAATACAAAGCAATATTTTTGGCTAGAGGGTTCTCACAAGTAGAGGGAGTTGACTATGACGAGACGTTTGCTCCAGTAGCCCGATACACCTCCATCTGTTCTATCATTGCACTAGCTTCTTCCATGGGTTGGAAGCTACATCAGATGGATGTAAAGGCATATTTTCTCAATAGTGAAATTGAGGAAGAATTTTATATAGAGAAACCAAAAGGATTCATTGTACACAATGAAAGATCTCATGTATGCAAGTTAAAGAAAGCCCTATATGGTCTAAAACAAGCACCATGTGCTTGGTACGAGGAAATGGATAGATTTCTGATGAGCTTGGGCTTCAAAAAAAGTGTTGTTGATCCAAACTTATATTATCACATTGATGGAAATGAGTGTTTGATTTCGGTCCTATATGTGGACAATATTTTCCTCACCGGTTCAGAGAGACTCATTGTCGAATGCAAACAAGCATTGAATACTAAATTTGAATTGAAGGACTTGGGGTTGGTGCATTACTTCTTGGGACTAGAAGTATGGAAAAAGACAGACGAGATTTTCCTGAGTCAAGGAAAATGTATTGTGGAGATACTGAAAAAGTTCAGCATGACCGAATGTAAATCCATGCCCACTCTAATGGTAATGGATTTGAAGATGTGTAATATTGATTCAGGAGATGTAGATCCACACTTATACCGACAGTTGATTGGATCACTGATGTATCTGGCTAACACCAAACCAGACATTTGTTATGCAGTAAATGTGCTTAGTCAGTTCATGAGCCAACCGAGACAGACACATTGGATAGTTGCAAAACCTGTATTGAGATACTTACAATGCACAGTTGGTTATGGCCTAATATATGCCTCCAGTGTAGACTTGAGCCTACAGAGATATGCCGATGTATATTGGGAAGGAAGCGTAGTGGACAAAAAAATCAACTCTGATTGTTGTTTCACTTTAGGGTCTGCCATGGTTTCCTAGTGTAGAAGAAAACAAAGCTTTGTGGCATTGAGCACCACAGAGGCAGAGTACATTTCATTGAGTGTAGCAGACCGCGAAGCAGTTTGGCTTTGCAAACTTCTGACTAAATTGTTCGATCATGAGATGGATCCTACTACTATTCATTGTGATAACCAAATCTATGTAAAGCTCTCTAAGAACCCTGTGTTTCATGACAGATCGAAACACATTGAGATAAAGTATCACTATATCAAAGATATGTTGCAGAGGAATACAGTACATGTGTAGTATCTTCCTACTCATGAACAGATCGCAGATATCTTCAACAAACCACTTGCCAAGACAAACTTCAAGTATTTACATGAGAGACTTGGCCTGGTGGAAAATGCCTCCCTAGCTGAGAGGGAGTGTTGATGATTGTAGCTACGGAGACATTCTCCAGGAAACAAACCTGAGAGAGATCCCTTGAGAGGGGTGTGTGGTTCCTATCTGAGACAGAGCTGGAACGTAGAGATGGCCTCCTCCTTACAGAGAGTTGAGAAGAACTCCAGATGATTCTCCTGTGTAACATGGTGAGGAAGGAGATATGCAGAGTTGGATGTGTCTGTGGTTGAGAACAAGGTGAACGTGTGAAATCCCAAAGTGTTGGGTGCATCGTCATGAGACAGAGTTGAATAAGATGTATTAGCCTCCTCTGAGCAGAGAGTTGATGAGAAAATCCA
>JZKD02S1431293.1:0-11076 GCA_000966675.3 Picea glauca
GATCTTCTTTGGATCTACTGCTATGCCCTGCTCTGAAATAATTTGTCCCAAGTAATGGATCTTATTTTGATAAAAAAAAAAACTTACTCAACTTGGAATAGAACTGATGTTCTCTCAGTACTTTCAACACCAATCTTAAGTGATGTTCATCCTCCTCTTCAAAATTAGAATATATAAATATGTCATCCAGGAATACTATGACAAAATTATCCAAATAATTTATGAATATGCCATTCATTAAACACATGAAGACAATTGGTGCATTAGTCAGACCAAATGGCACAAATACCAATTCATAATGCCCATACCTGGTCCTAAAGGTTGTCTTGTGAATGTCTTCTTCCTTAATTCTTACCTGATGGTATCCTGATCTCAGGTCAATCTTTGAAAATATTTTTTCTCCTCTTAGCTGGTCAAAGAGGTAATCAATTCGGGGTAGAGGATACTTGTTCTTTATAGTGTACTTGTTCAGCTGTCGGAAGTCAATACACAACCTTAAGGTTCCATCCTTCTTTTTGAAAAAAAGTACTGGTGCTCCCCAAGGTGAAACACTTGGACGTATGTACCCTTTCTTCAACAACTCCTCCAACTGCATTTGTAATTCTTTTAACTCTAGTGTGTTAATTCTGTAAGGTGTTTTTGACACCGAGGAAGCTCTTGGAACTAAATCAATTGAGAAATCTATCTCCCTTCTTGGTGGAAATACGGGTATTTCTTGGAATACATCTTCAAATTCCTGTAATACCGAGAAATCTTCAAGGCTTGGCCCCTTTGTATTATCTGGATCTTCCACATGAGTTGCATACAATTGACATCCTTTTCTAAAACATATTTTCAGTTGTAAGGACAAAATCTCCCTTATAGAGATGGGTCTTGGAACTCCTTTTACAGTGCTCTATTTTCCATTTGCATCAAGAAATGTAAATGTCTTGTTATGAAAATCTAGGACAACATGATGCTTTTCCAATCAATCCATCCCAATCAGAACATCATAAGACCCCAATGGTATGATATTTAGATTACTGCTAGTATTCACGCCATTAAGACTTATGGAACAACCTTTGACCATATCATGGATTCTTCTTTTGGTTCCAGTGGCTAACTAAACCAAACTTGATTTTCCAAGTTTACTTTTGTCCAAATGTAATCTATCCACTATCTTAGGATCAATGTAACAATGAATTACTCCTAAATCAATCAAGATAGCAACAACCTGATTTATGATCTTACCTTCCACCTCGATCATATTGGACTGGTACTTTGCTTTTCAATCATTTAAAGTTTCATATATTCTTCCCATATATCTGACTGTTGTAGCCTCTTAGATGTTTTGCACAGTCTTCACTCTGTCCTTTCTGTGTGGGAAATCCTTGTACATGTGATTTTCTTTGCATCCCCAACATTGGATTGGCGGTCTTCCCCTTTTCCCCAAGGAATCTTATTTCTTGAAATCCCCCTTAGCATATTGATCTTGATGATTTCTATTAGGCTCATTCCAATTGAAGGGAGGTTTGAATCCTTTCCTCCTTTGATCATACTTCACATTCTTCTTTTCCTTCCAATATTTTTGTAGGGATTCTCTTCCTTGGCCTTACTCATATAGGTATTTATCCTTCCTGATGGTCTCATTCAAGGTCTTGGGTTCATCATACTTTATCTTTTCCTTATAAAAGGATGGAAATCCACTTAAAAATCCCTGTATCTTGACTTTCTCATCACCAATGAACTTGACATACTTTAACAATCCCAAGAACTTCTTCTCGTATTCTACCATAGTCATGCTTCCCAACCTGAGTTCAAAGAACTCCTGCATTTTCTTGTCATAGAAATGCTCTGAGAGGTACTCCTTCTATAAGTACTTCTTGAATTGCTTCTAAGTGATCCTACTTTTGTTAACATGTTCCACTTTCTTCAGTTGGTCCCACCATATTGCAGATTTTCCATGTAAGTGGTAGGTGGAAATCCTGGCTTCCAGGTTGGATGAATAGTTATGCAACTGAAAATATCTCCAGAGCCCAAGAAACCACGCTTCAACATCATCTTCCCTTTCTCTTTCACCCTCAAAGGAAGGTGGCTTGAGCTTCCTCAGCTCCCCTTGCAAACAATCTACCTCTTGTTTCCTTCTCTGGTGTCTAACAGGAGACACCTCTGGACTGCTTACGGGATCATCTGATGCATAAAAATTTCTTCCTGAGTAAGGAGGTGAGTGGTGTCCATGAGCTCTGCTAGCACTTCTTGAATAACCAGCTCTTCCACGTGCATCTCTTCTTTCATGACACCCACCTTCTTCCCCTTGTCTTTAGTTTGATCCCTTCTTCGTTTTCCTCTACAACTGATTTAAGCTCTGCAACACTCGAGCATTTATCTGAATTTTCTCTCTCATCAGTCTCTCGTTGTCTTCTTTATAGCTCTACCCTTCCATCTTCAGGATTATTACCGTTTCTATTAATGTTTCCTTCTCTTCTTTTCCCTTGCACCCATTGGAATCTATCTCTGCATTACCAAATCTGGTGTTCTGGCCTTCGGCCTCCTTTTCATGACTGGAGGCTCCCTCGCCTTCTTCCATTTCCTCAATACACATCCTGAACTGATGTGCTTAAGCCTATTGATTATGCAAAATGTGTAAGCGACCATTTTTTTATAATTATGCATATGATAACAAAATTTCCAAACTATGCTACAAGTATTTTTTTTTTGTTTATGGAGATCATATCCCCATTCTTTGAAAATAACAGTGTCCTTTTATCCTGGGCTAACACAAAATTTCATCCTGCATAGGCACTTCCTTCAAACCACCTCCCAGGTGACCACGACTAGAAACCATGGATAAATCCTTCCTTGGCACTTCTTTGTCTTGAAGACAACCAATTCGGCCCTTAGCCTTCCTTCCCTCATCCCTCAATCTGTATACGCCCATGGCCATGAACCTGCGCTTAGCTTAAAAAGTGCTTGTCTAGAACTTCGAGAATTTCAACCAAGACTGGATAAACGATCCTCATCCTCCTTCACGATCAACGATCGAGATCCACTTCGGGACTCCACGCTTTGGGAGTCTCAAATTTTCTCGCTTGCCTCCTCCCGGAATGCTTTTACCCAGAGTTCATGATCTGTTGACGGGTATCCTCCCATATATCAACGGTTGTGAATCGCTTCGTCTCTTCAGGCTTCAGGAGTTTCAAACTCTCTGACTTCTCTTTCTTCCAGAGTTCTTTCACCCGAAGTCAACGATTCTTCGACGTGTGTCCTCCGAAATCAATGGTCGATATGTACTTCGTCCTTCAGGACTTCGGGAGTTTTCGAACCAATGCAACCTATCAGATCTTTCCCTTCTCGAGTGCCCAGTTGTTGGCACAGGGGCAGACCCAGGGTTCAATGCTACATCAATGCACCAACAAAACGCTAACTACTAACCCTTTCGGCAACACCTGTGAAGTAGATGAAGTCTCACCCAAGGTAGAGGCAGGGGTGGTTGCAGGAGTCAAGTGTCTGCAACCTTAGTTGGGACACATATATGTGATTGTACTAATTAATAAAACACTTAGCACCATCAGTTCCTCAATATACATTCAATAACCACTTTGCTTATAAGACAAAATTTTGCAGCATTAACACTGATCTAATGTATTTAAGCACTTATTATAAGTAAATAGGTCAGATCTGGTAGATCAAGCACTGAGCATATTCATGTATATCAGATCTATCATTATACCTATAATTAGTACTAAGCATAAGAAGATCTATCTAATCATCTCAAGCACTTAGCAAAAGGAGACATAAACACATTAAGATAAGCACAAAGCAAGACAACACAATGTTTACATGGTTCACCCCTCTCCTGGGGCTACGTCTACCAACTCTTCTTCTTTATAGTCTTTGGTCAATCGGTTACAATCACAGAGCCTAAAAAAACCTTACTCTGCACAGGACAGAAGATCTACACAGCTCGCTAGATCCTTCTTCCTTTTGTTACAACACTAAGCCTCCTATCGAGTCACACAATGACTTGCACTCAGCTCTACAAGTCTTACATAGAATGCACAAAGCCTTGATCACAAAGATCCAACTCTTGGCACTTAGCCTACGTCACATAGATATATCATCCACTTCTTCTCTATATGGCCTAGACATATATATATACATACAAAATAGGCCTAAACATGCTTAAACCCATGGGCTGACATCCCCTTCCCATTACGTATTCCCAAAAACCCAAAAAGGGGCCCAAAAGGGGGTCGAGATCCCGTGATCTTCGCTTCGTCTTTTTATCCTCCTTCGATAGGCTGTCGAAGTTCCAAAATAGGTCAACATGACCAAGAAATTCCCAAAGCTTGGTCAAGGGCCAACACTAGTCTTCAGACTGCACGATCTGTCACCACATGGTGAAAATGCTAGAAGCGGACACATGGCCCAATTAGGCGGGTGACACATATCACGTTCTAATGGAATTTTCAATGTTCCAAATGACCAAATCTAACTGACATGTAGCACACATCCCATGTGTCCACGTCATCCCAGGTGACGTCCGCAATCCATGCCACTTTGGGGATTCCAGGGTCCACATCCTCTGGGTGATGTCATCGTGCCCCATCAGTTCAACTCTTTAGGCTTTGGGGATTTAGGAGTTTCGTTACTAACGCGCTTCCAATTCTCCCAAACTCTAAATTCTTGAACTGGCCAATCTGTCACCATGTGTCCTCTCGGATCAGATGACTAAGATTCACTTCGGGTCTCTAGACTTCAGAGATATCAAACTTCAATTGAAACCTCTCGAACATATTCCTCCGGAGTTACTAATATGTTGACACGTAACCTCTTGGCAATCGACGGTCGAGATCTACTTCAGAAGATTTGACAGTCAAAATTTACTTCAGGTCTCTGTCTCTCCGAGATTCAAGAGTCTCAAATATCACTTCTCCTCACTCTCTCTTTCCCGAATTGCTTTCACCCGGAGCACACGATCGGTTGACGCGTGTCCTCCTACAGATCGATGGTCCCCAGCTAATTATTCTCTTCGGAGGTTTGTCGCTTGAGCCCTAACCTGTCACATCACTACAGGCCTTTCAAATTTCCTGGGCACACATCAACGTTTTGGAGTAACCCTCTTTTCGCCCCACAATTCTCTTGATGCTGACACGTAACCCCTCAGGGAAACTGTGGTTTGGATTGCAGGACCGCCTTGGGAAATTAACTCCCATGCAACTAGGTTCCCTGCAATGTCTGTTGGTTGTTGATCTCTCTCTCCAATGGGATCTGATGGTCGTGACCTTATCCTTGCTTCCTTTTCATCGAATGACCCTTGTTCACATGTCCTCCGATGCAATGATCCCAGATCTCCCCGATCCTACAGTGGCGATCGCTTTGGAATTCAAAAGGAACGGTCACGATCCTTCGAACCCTTACGAAGGATCTATGGCATTCTGTCTCCTGCGTAGCTTCTGCAATACCATTCCTCCTGAGCTTTTAAATTTCACGGTCAAAGTTTGATCTTGACCACGAGGTTATGACCAATAAACCTGGCCCATACCGGCCTGATGTTTCAACTAGAAGCTCTGATACCAATCTGTAACATACCCAGCCAACCACAGGTCGGGGTGTGCTACCTGAAATCCCACCCTTAGACTTCTTTCTCATGCTGATACCCTCTTTATTTTATTAAGGATGCATAAGGTAACATATTTAACGACATGCACGAAAATATCAAGCAAGCATGCATAATCTAAAGACTATATGAAATGATAATTAAATATACACAATGAAAATACATTCATATACATGTAAATGATAATTAAATTACACAGCGGAATACATTCATACAAAGATAATGATATCGTGATAGATAGAACTTATCTTTATGAAATATGACACCGACTGGCTACAGACCAAGGACGTTCCACCCAACCATAGACACCACTGCTCCAAATCTCAACAACAATGTCACCCCCGAGCTAGGGATATGAATCCATAAGGACAGTTCCAGAGTGTAATTGGGTTCCCAAACCAGTCAGCTCTCAAGCTCTCATAGGTTTCCCGACACCCACAACAGTCCAAGTACCCAACTCTCTTCTACCCAGCCTGTACCGCCCCAAGAGACTGGACTTCCACCCTTATCTGCCACGCAGTCCCTCAGGCAGTTCTTATCCTTTATTTTCAGGGCCTCCAACACAGCTGGTCCAAGATCTCAATGTTGGAACTCTTAGGACTTGCAGCTGTGAGAAAATCAGGGCACAGGCCAATGCATTTCAGACATGCAAGCCCCAGGTCACAACTGAATCACACTAGCGACCACTACAACCAACTATATCATGGCTAATTCTTCAGCAACTCTGTTTCCTTTCACTTTTCCAACCAAGATGCAGGTGAGGATGGGTCGATGGATGGGTCAGGGGGTGGGTGGGAGTGCGTGCATGGGAGTGTGTGAGGGAAAAAGGAGTGAATGTACGGGAAAACAACGAACAAGCCATCAATCGAACATCCACATAAAACCAGAGGTGGGTTTAAGTAACTTCATGGGGAAATCAAGAACCTCCTAGCCTTCCCCAAGAATCTCAAATAACCGATCCCCTCCCTTAGACAAAAATGGCAATTAAAATAGGAATAAATACTTAGTCCCTCAAGCTCCCTCTCTTGTGGAATCATAGCCCCATATAACTCTAGTCCTTGTTCGTCTAGCAACCAATGATGTGTTTATTATTAATAATGATCAAAACATTACATTTCTTGGGCACACTAGCCTTTTAATAATTGTTTGGGCACTCTGGCCTCTCAACATTGTAACAATACATTATTTAAAATGGGGGTTCAAAACCTGGGGTGTTACAATGTAAAACACCAAGGAGACTCTTCTACGGTGTTTGAGGGGGAAAGAGTATTGGGAACCTTTTTCTCATTACGAGGTTTAAATCATTGGTCAATATTTTGAGGCTATCCTTTGAAAGGGGGATTAGTGGATTGATGTTGCGCCCTTTCCAAGTTGGTGATTTTTTTCATCATCATGGTGTGATTTGTTGATAGATCATTCATGGTCTCTTCAATTCGTGCCAATGCATTGCTAATATCTTGGGTTGGTTCAACGTTGCTCACTATCTTGGGTTTAGTATCGGTTCTAGATCTTAGGGTGTAAAAAGGATTTATCTTGCATGATGAAAGATTAGCCTCGATCTTTGTATCCATTTCTTGGGCTTCTTGAATGGTCTTTGGACCTTTGTCCCTAAGAAAGAATCCAAAATTCTTTCGATAACTTGGCAACAGGCCGATGTGGAAAGAAGGAAGATCATGGTGAAAGAAAGCGTGCAGAAAGTGAAGCAACAGCTGGAAGGAAACACAACACGCGCGCATGCAAGAAAGCATGCACAAGGAAAGTGACAGCTGGAAGGAAGAACAACATGTGCACGAGAGGAAGAACTAACGTTGGTAGGGTTAGGGTTTTGGTAATGTATTGTAAACGAATGAAGAGCCCGAAATGTATAAATATAGATAGGTAGGTATCATATGGGTTGGCGTTTTTGCATTGCGATATGTAACATTTTTCTATATGAGCTATTTTGTAAGCTGTTGAGCTAGAGGAGAGGAGAGAAGGTAGATCTTGAGGATTAGATCGCAGGTTGAGGAGCCTGGTGTGATCTAGTTCGCCTCATATAGATCTTACCCATCTGAGAAGAATTGTAAGTGCGCAATGTTGTAGATGTAGAAATACCATAATAAAAGAGCCAAGAGACAAATCTTTGTGGACATAGCCGATGAGGGGGTGAACCACGGTAATTTCTATGTAATGTGATGAATGCATGCATATCTTTATCATATTTTCAGTAGTTATTTGTTGTGCTTAATGAATGAATGAGTTATTGTATTGTTTGTTTAATTACTGTCATGATACTGAGGGAATAAGCTATGAGATTTACTTCATGGTTGTGGATAATAGTAGGTTGCAATCACAAGTTAGAATAAATGGTTCAAAATACAGATCACATATATCACACTCAATCCTAGGATGTAAACAAATGATTCTTATAGCCACCCATTAAATCTATCTCGGGTGAGACTGCACAATGCATTCTGTGTGTTGTGTTTCCTTCTGGTTTACCAGGAGGGACGATAGTTTTAGAGGCTTTGTTGGAAACTCGAAAGACATAAACCCATGTGCAACTAATACACCAAAGAGAACACCACCATTTAGACAACCAAAGTTCGGACGAAGTCTAACAATAGGAAGTACATATACACAAGGAGAAACAACTGGAAGAGCTAGTTCAGGTAGCAATATTCAGGTATCTACACCAAAAGGAGGTAGTAGTTCAACATTCAGAATGGCAGGACATGATCCTACCATTAGGTTACCGGAATTTCAGGGAGAAGCAGTAGAAGAACCTGAGAAGCATTTGTTTATTTGTGCAAATATCTTGGAAGCAAAACAGATCACTAATGAAGATACTAAACTTGCACAACTAGCTATTACGCTGAGAGACCGCGCACTAGACTGGTACATGAGTCTAGACACAAGCAGTGCCCCTGGGATGACAAGGACACTAGAAGAATTAAGAAGTTATTGATTAATGAGTTCTATAAGCCGAGCTTATAGGATCAGTACTTGAACGAGATGATCGAAATCAGACCGAAACTAGGAGAGTCTGTATGGGATATTGATCAGAGATTCAAGTGACTGAAGGGAAAGTTAAAATATCTCATGACTGATATGCAACATCGGCACCTGTTTTTCAACTCACTACTCCCACACTTAAAATACCATTTACGACAACATAAATTTCAGACGCAGGCAGAGGCTTTGCAGGGAACCTTGCAACTGGAAGAAAACCAGTACCAATAGACAGACCCAACTATCGAAGAATTGAAGGAGGATTTGAATAATCTCACGTTTCAACTGAATCAAAATAAGAACAAGGACAAACGAGAAGCTATTTGGTGTACCACGTACAGGACAAAAATCCACCACAAGAAAAAATGCCCAACATTCACACAATATATGGCAGCAAGAATGCCAAACCCGTTACCAACGGGAGGACTATGGTGTGAAATTTTCAAAAAACTGGGTCACGACCCTTATCATTGCATGATGATGCAGAAATACCAGTCAGTCCCAAAGAGTTCATATTTCACATTTTGCAAGTCAGTCGACCACGACGATAAAGATTGTAGAACTATGGAGCTGATGTGAGAAAGGACATTAGATGCATATAGGGTACAGGACGAAATGATGATTGGGAAAGCAACACCACAGTTCAATCAAGTCTCAACTCCATAAAAAATGATGCAACAACAATATAATACTGCGCAACAACCATACAATAATGCACAGCCGCAGTAAAACCTGGCACAACCTCAGTACAATATCACGCAGTATAATCAGACGCCTCAGTATAACACACCGAGAGGTGATCGAGCAAGCTACAGAGGGGGAGGACGAGCCAGAGGAGGTATCAGATGAGGTAGAGGACCAGTCACATCTCACAATTTTCAAAAACTGGGACATTATGCAAGGGAATGTACACTTCCACCAGCAACTTGTATGTATTATAGCACATCAGACCATGATACAGAGGAATGTCTGATAGTACTAGTAAAGATTCAGGAAAAGAGGAACCAGAACAACCAGAATGTTCAGTGGATTTTAGAAAAAGCACGGGATGAAGGATGAAATATCAATATAGTTACCCACAGAGGAGATAAAATAGGTACTGACGCAGTTCGACAAGAACCGGCGCAGAATCAATGGGTAAAGAAGAACACTGAACCTAGGAAGTAGTTTGACATGCAGAAGGAAAATGAGATCTTTAAAGAGACTAGCCAAGAATTTCAGAAGGAGGACATAGAGTCGACTTCAACTGCGCATCATAACAAGGATGCACCAGAATACGATATGCCTCCATCATTGGATCATACCAATAGGATGCAATCCATGGGACAAGTAAGTACAATCAAAGGCTTTTTGAAATCATGTGTAAAGGTGTTAAGTGATACCTCATCTATGAAAATATTGCAAAACATACTAGAAAAATGTAGCAGCGAGACGGAAGAAAAGCTAGAACCAAAAATAGTGAATCACCTCCACACAAAAAGAAGAACAAGTAGGGAGTTTAGACTGAATGCTAACATTGGGGATTTCAATATGGGAGACATCATACTGGATCTAGGATCTGAAGTTAATTTATTACCAAAGAAGACATGGCAATGCATGGGAGAGCCAACATTAGGATAATCACTTGTTCAATTGAAACTAGCAAACCAACATAGATTCCTACCAATAAGTAGACTGAAAGGAGTGACAATCGACCTAGATGGAGTGTGCACTAAAGCATATTTTGAAGTTATTGAAATAGTGGATGATACAACACCTTACCCGACATTACTTGGTCTGGATTGGGCGTTTGAAAACCAGGCCATAATCAATTTGAAGAATCAAAAAATGACATTTGAGTAAGGAGAATACAGGTTCATTGCACCATTAGACCCATCAGAAGGGGAGAGGTTTGTAGAACCTACTTTCCTACAATTAGAGGAAATCGGCCAGTTGTATAGAACAACTGTGCATGATGAGGATTACGTAAAACCAACTACCGATGGGATACTCAGTTGGCGTAGAATTACTTCATGTGCAACAAACTTAGACATCAGTTTAGAGAAATGGCAGCAAAGGCTACATGAAGTATCCACGAGAATATGTGCAAGAATAGACCACACAGTAAGATGGGTAGGCATAGAAATTAGAGAACCACCCAGTTTCCACGGAATAAATGATTTGGAAACATTCATGACACAGTATGAAGATGCAGTGTTAGAGAATCATAGATTGTTATCACTTGACTTAGCACTCAAGGCCACACCCACAAGATGGTGGGGCACGCACAAGGATACCATCACAGATTGGTACCAATGTAAGAGGTTACTGCGCATAAGGTTCGACGCAAAACATAAAAAAAGCAAAAAAAAGAAGTACGATGGACACGGAGCACCAGCGGAACACTTGGAGGCATGTAGAACACTGTGGAAAATGACACCCCCAGAGGAATGGCCTCATCACTTCATACACACCCTAGAGAGCATACCAGCGAACTGGTACACAGA
>JZKD02S1431304.1:0-11076 GCA_000966675.3 Picea glauca
AGCTCGCTCCAAGAAACGCACCCAACATCTTGATGATTTACGAATCATTTTTCAACGGTGTCGTCAGTATAACATCTGCTTGAATCCTCTCAAGTGTGTATTCTGTGTCACCGCTAGATGTCTCCTCGGTTTCATCGTTTCCCAAAGTGGCATTACTGTGGACCCCCTCAAAGTCAAAGCCATCACCGAAATTCCACCTCCACGAAATTTACGACAACTGCAGAGTCTGCAGAGCAAAGCTAACTTCCTTAGACGCTTTGTTCCTGATTACGCCATACGTGCCCATGGTTTCCTTCGCTTACTACGTCACGACATCCCCTTTCATTGCGATGATTATTCCCAATAGTCATTTGATGATCTCAAAACAGCACTTTCAAATGCACCTTTGATTAGTGCACCTGACTATAATCGCGACTACATCCTCTACGTATCAGCATCAGCTGTATCAGTAGCTGGCGTCCTCGTCCAACTCGGAGATGAAAATCATGAACACGTCATTTACTACGTTAGTAAGAACCTTTCAGGACCACCCTTGAAGTACAAACATGAAGAGAAACTTGCTCTTCCAGTCATCCTCGCAGTTTAGAAACTGTGCCATTACATTCTACTTCGAACCACCAAGGTCATCACAGACTCCAACCCTATGCAATACTTGCTCAGCCGTCGACAAGTTAACGGAAAATTCGCTCGATGGATCGTTATCCTACAGGAATACGATCTTGAGTTTTCAACACCTAAGAGTAAGAAGTCCCTCATCCTCACCGAACTTATCACGACCCTTCCCTCTGACAACACCAGTGCCCGCGTCAACACCGACTTCCATGACAAACATCTCTTTTACATCACCTCAGATGATCCTTGGTATGGCAACCTCCTCGTCTACCTACGAACTCAGAAGTTTGGTCAGCACCTTTCACGATATGATCGTCGGCGTATTCGCCATCAGGCCCCCCGCTATCTCCTCATCGGAGATATCCTATATCGACGGGGTGTCGACACTATTCTTTTTCATTGCCTGACTATTGACGAGGTCGACAGAGTCTTAAACGATTGCCACAACAGTGCATGTGGGGGCCACCTCTCGGGTATCTCCACGGCTCAGAAAATTATCCGAGCCGGTT
This sequence comes from Picea glauca, assembly GCA_000966675.3. Classification (NCBI taxonomy): domain Eukaryota; kingdom Viridiplantae; phylum Streptophyta; class Pinopsida; order Pinales; family Pinaceae; genus Picea; species Picea glauca. Next base: position 1,122 of record JZKD02S1431304.1, read on the forward strand.
ACTTTTGGCCTACATTGTTTCACGATTGCATTCACACCGTGAAACGATGTGAGCAATGTCAGCTCTATGCCAACAAAGCCCGCGCTCCCCCCGCTCTTCTTCACCCTATTATTACGGCCGGCCCCTTTTGCAAATGGGGCATTGACTTTATGACTTGTAATCCTCCCTCCAACAATGGTCACAAATACATTGTTGTCACAATTGATTACTTCACCAAATGGGCCGAAGATATGCCCACTTTCAACAACACCGCTGACACTGTAGCGCGTTTTTTCTTTAATCACGTCATATCCCATTTTGGCGTACCACTCCAACTCATTTTCGACCATGGGAAACACTTTGAGAATGATATCTTCGTCGAACTCTCTTCTTGGTTAGGCTTCTCTCATGATTTTGCCTCACCATATTATCCTCAATCAAATGGACAGGTCGAAGCAGTGAACAAAGTCCTCAAAACCATGTTACAATGTACGGTTAATAAACATAAAACCAATTGGCATCATATGTTATTTTCCATGCTATGGGCTTATCGAATGGCAGTAAAGACTGCTACAGGTTTCACGCCCTTTCATTTAGTCCATGGGGTCGAGGAAACTCTTCCCATCGAGTGCGAAATTCCCACCCTACACACCGCAATTGAGCTATTACCTGACACTGCTCCAATGGAGCAGCGCTTGCTGAACTTGGAGTCGCTGGATGAAGATCACCGATCTTCATTACAGAACAACGAGGCAGCTAAAAAATGATCCAAATCTACCTTTGATCGCCATGTCAACCTTCGTTCATTCCGTGAAGGCGACCTCGTCTTGGCCTATGATATCGCTCGTGACACCTTTGGCCATGGCAAATTAGAATCACTCTGGCATGGCCCTTACATCATCCAACATTGCCTCACAAAAGGCACATACATCCTAGCCTCCCCCGAAGGCCTCTCACTCAAGGAACCCGTCAATGGGTTATACCTTAAGAAGTTTTATGCTTAAAAGTAGTCAGACTACTTTAGGTCATTTTCTTTTTCTAGTGTTTTTAATTTTTTTTCTCTCACCCCTCTCGTCTAAACTATCCTTTGTGCTATTGACAGATGCTTCCTTCACCAGCCTACCACATTGGTTACGTCGACGGCGCCAGTCGTTGGACACAAAATCTCGCTTCGGCGGCTTGGGCTTTATACACCCCCTCACATGAAATGCTACATTCAAGCGGCATATGTTTGGGGTCAGCAACCAACAACCAAGTCGAGTATATTGTTTTCATTGGCCTCCTAGCCGACGCCCAACATCATCATATTCGTCACCTTAGCGTCTGCCTCGACTCTCAACTAGTCGTTCTCCAGCTCAACAATGTTTACCGTGTACGCGATCCGTGCCTCTTTCGCAAATACCTGCAGGTTAGATTATTATCTCGACATTTTGATTCCATTACATTTACACATATTCCAAGACAATTGAATCAAACAACATATGAAATAGCTAATATGGTGTTAGATTGGCATATATCACATCAAGCTACACATACATAACACATCTCATACATCATGTCACAGCATATAGATAAGATAGACATCATCATCATCATCAACACAAAAACACATGTAAACAACATTTGGATCTCAAAAAGATGTATACTCATGTATATATATCAAGGCCTATCAGGCCATCCGACTGTTTACATACAAAAAATGCATATGCCCGCAGGCCAGTGCCACACCTCGGTACAAAATCGGCTCACCAGCCTATATACAATCAAAAATATATACATGATACATCACTCAGGGTGCCTCTATCATACCCCCAGCTGCCCCTCCCTCAGGAGGAGGTGGTGGCCCACCCCCACAAGGTATATTTTTTATGCACATCTCTCAGAAGGTCGAGATAACGGTTCCTTTTTTCTCCAATGGATCGCTTCGAACGGTCCCAATATTGCTTTTCCTTACAACAACATTCTCAGTAGAAGAAACATTGATGGATTTCGGCTATACGTATGCTCCTAACCTCATCCATCAGGGGGCATCTGTTATCACTGAAATTTCATCCGCACATGGCGACAAGAAATCTGCATCATCAAAACAGCAATGAAGTCATTCATGGCACTGAATTAATTTCACAGCATTCCATAAGGGTCAAAAACTATACAAAGTAACCGAAAATTGAAGGGCGCTCCACAGTAGTTTGGTGCGCGCGCACATGCGCAGGACAAGAACATACTCTGCGCGCATGCGCGCACGACGTGTGGTTGTCAACGACAAAACCCGCGCACCTGCTAAAACGCCGCATTTATGAATTGGTCGGCCTCTCAACCACTTACGGACCAGCTCCCAATCTGATTTGACTCCCAAATCCGAGCTGAATCCGCAAGGTAGGTGGGTTAATGACCTAATGAATCCCTAAAGAGCCCCTTTTCACACATTGAAGAGGTTACATAATCGCCCGGTGATCTGCTATAAAAATCCATGAAGGAACATTGTTTTCACAAGGAATTCCAGGTATTGTTATGCTGCTAAGATTGTCAAGGGCTCATTCTTTGACGATAACACATCGACAACATTTCATAGAGCCATTCGCCTCTCCATTGAGCGGATGTGCTGGGAGTTCTTTCACTATCAGTCTTATTTCTTTGCATTGTAAGCAAAGCAAGTTCGTGAGGTCCTCAAGAGCCTTCCTTTGGGGGAATAAGGAACCACAGTTCCCTTCCTTCATTGTGCTCTGATTTCATCAATAGACCAGCTCAAAACCATTGGTGATATCGGTGTCTTTTTTGTGTTTATTGTTTCTTTATCCGTATGTTCACAGTTTAGTTTTGTTTCTGTTTAATTCTTGCTTGTAGTTTGTTTTGTTTCCTCTAACCCTTTCCTCTACAGCTGTCACACTCTGCAAGACCCAACAGGTCATGTAAGCACCCTCGATTTGCTCACCAGGTGACGAATTGGGTGCGAACAACAGGAACCTCAGAAAATGACATGGATAATAAAGCAAGATCAATATAGCAATGAAGAATGCACAGTCACTCTACAAGCTAAGCAGAAGAAACATGGTTGGTATGTTGACAATGGATGTTCAAAACACATGATAGGTGATAGAGACAAATTTCTTACATTACAAATGGAAATAAATGGATCAGTCTCCTTCGGAAATGATAATTCAGCCAAAATCATTGGAGAAGGCACAGTCTGAATTGGGAACAAGAATGCAAAGGCACAAAATGTTCTACTGGTAGAAGATATGAAACATAATCTTCTAAGTGTGAGTCAAATGTGTGACCAAGGTCATAAAGTTACTTTCGATTCACAAAAGTGTGAGATAAGAAGAGAAGGTTCAGGGAAATTGGTCAGTACAGCTGCAAGAACTTCAAACAACATATATGTGTTAAGTGAAATTTAAAATGAAAAGTGTTGTCTATGAAAGGAATATGAAAGTTGGCTATGGCACAGAAGAATGGGTCACATGCATTTTGATAACCTTGTCAAAGTCATCAAAAGAGAAGTAGCCAGATAAATGCCCCAGATCATGAAACCAACCAACACTTTATGCAAGCATTGTCAACAATAAAAGCAAACAAAGACCAGGTTCAAATCAAAGGAATAATCAACAAAAAGACCATTGGAAATTGTGCATACTGATCTAGTTGGACCAACTACAACAAAGGGATTAAAAGGCGAGAGAAACTTTATGTTATTAGTTGATGATTATACAAGAATGACTGCAGTTTGCTTTCTCAAGAACAAGTCAGAAGCTTTTGAAAACTTCAAGATCTACAAGGAAATGGATGAAAATGAGATGGATTCAAGAATCAAATGCTTGAGATCTGATAATGGAGGAGAGTTCACTTCAAATGAATTTATGGACTACTGCAGCAGTCATGGAATAAAAAGGCAATTCTTCATTTCTAGGACACCTCAATAGAATGGAGTTGTTGAAAGAAAGAACAGGACAGTACAGGAAATGGCTCGAACAATGCTAATGGATTCCAAATTGAAAGATATATTTTGGACACAGGCAGTGCATACAACATTTCACATTAAAAATAGAGTAATGCTCAGAAACAACACTGCCAAAACTCCCTACGAGATATGGAAAGGAAGACCATCAAATTTGAATCACTTCAGAGTTTTTAGAAACAAATGTTACATCAAAAGAGAAGATGGTAGAATGGGAAAGTTTGACTCTCGTGTGGATAAAGGAGTACTTGTTGGTTACTCAAGTACAATGAAAGAATACAAATGTTACAATATAATATTGAACAAAGTTGTGGAAAGCATCAATGTAACAATTGATGAAACAGACAGACCAAAATCAAAGGTTGTTTTCTACACTGCCATTCTTGACCCACTGTCTAACCGTGAACCGGGGCATCCATCACGGATCTCTGGAATCGGTAACCCCTGAGTCAATCGTGTTGGTAGTTCATTGGTCATTCGGCCATCCTCTGCATGAGTTCATGAGGCCATTCTCCCATCCTTCGTCTGAACCTGAGACCTCGGTGGTCAATCTCGGATAACAATGCATCTCCGAAAAGGAGAATGAAAAGTTGACCTATATGATTCTGTGAACCCAGTCTATCCACACCTACAGAGTTGAGTTTGTACTTGAACCATTTTGAGTTGTTGCCTTATGTGGAGAGTCAGGTTGTGTCATAATTGTTGGCTTCTATGGCCACACAATTCCTGGACTAAGTGTGGCTTGTTGTCGTCAACTGTTTTCTATTGAGCATTGATATGTCCTAGTGTTCGACTGTTGTCTTGTTGGGTGTCCATACCCATTTTCCCATGTTGTCGTTGTTGTTGTTGCTGTCAACCGTACCTGGTTGTAGCTAAGTCGAAGACTTTTTATCAGACTCGTGAGAAGCTCTCCTAGGTGAGAGAGTCTGTTGGGAAGTGAGTTCTCATGGAAGGGAGTCCCATAGCAGCCACAATAATCTGAGACTTCTGGTCCAGCTTGTTGCTAAAGCCCAAGGTAAGGGAGGTGTACTAGCCGATGGACTTGTATCAGTGAAGGTGTATCCTCCTGGGGTGGAGCAGGTGTGTGGGGAATGAGGGTCTATGTGTTGTGGGTGTAAGTGGATCCTGGGATAAAAGATCCTTCCTGTTGCTTTGTGCAACTTCCTTATTGTCCTTGCCAAGCCTAGAATTCCCTTGCCCGATGGAGTTTAGTCCCAGCTCGGGGGTGACCTACTGCTGAGAGTGATGAGCAGCCTGGTGTAAGGCTGGGAGGTTCGTGGGAGGTCTACACACAGTTGGTGGTCTGGTCTTCTAATAAAAGATAAGTACCACTCTTATGTTCATTTACATGAAGTGTAATGATACATATGTTTTAATTGATGAGTATTGTGTGTGTATGTTGTATATGCTGCATGTGTAGGCTTACTATTATTTCCACATTATTATGTTATATATAAGTAGAATAGTCATTCTATGTTTATATCGATGTGTATGTTTTTCTGCAAGTATCTCTGTGTGGCATAGCCCAGTAGTTAAAGGCTGAGTTAAGGTTGTGTTGGTAGCATTACCCAGCCTTTGGAAGGTCGGGGATGTTACAGCTAAGTTTGTATAATTTGAGTGCCCAAGGTTTTTTTAGCATGATGAATCCATTTATGCATTCAGAAATGAAATTTAAACAATAGAAAATAATTATGTTGTCCAAATTTACATCACCTGATTTCGGCCAAAAAACGTAAAAGGTGGAACGTTTAGCCAACGCCCAAAATAAATTGTAATTGTGGAAAAGAAAATGGTGTGTAGGGGGATGATTTGTACGATTAGAGAAAGAGATGGCGTTGGCATTGAGAACACATATGAAAACAAGTTCCTCGGCCTGAGTGATGTTGATCTGAAATTGTTGAAGGAGACTGGTATCGTTTAACAGGTTACACAAGCACACCTTGTTAGTCTTGTACACATTCAGCAATAGATAGCAACATAAAATGGGGGGTGTCCCAGTGGTATTCAGATATTTATCACATGGAATAATCTCACTTATGCATGAAGTATCACCGCTTGAATCTACACCTTTTGCAGGGCCATAGATGCTTAACAAAACCATTGCCATTATTCCCAAATATACACTGCTTCTAAGAGCTAGTTGTCAAGATACTTACATAGCTGTCCCTATTGTCTTTGAAAGCTTCACACTCTAAAATTAAATGTTTTTATGTTTCCATTTTTTCAGAGATGCAAAACATACACACCCTTTCTTCCCAAGCTTCCTTTGGTCTTTTACAACACCTGGTTTCACAACTGAGTTGATGGGAATTGGTTCTTAATTGGGAAATAATCATTTTGTCTCTCCAAGATATATTGGCCCCTATATACGCTTTTTGATGATGATTGTAAGTGGGGTTAAACTCTTCAATATAATACTCTTTCTTTCTCCCTAGCACTTTATCCCAGGTTCGCTTGTGGAACCTATCAATAACAAAAGTCTTTATCTCTTTATTGTTCGTAGGGCATCTGTTCAAGTGAATATCCCATTTACTAAGCCATTTAATATTTTTCCACATTCACGTCTTCTTTCTTTTTCACAATATGTCACTGAAGAAAACCTTAGGCCACCGACCGTCTTCCATTTGCTCAATTTTTTTTAGATATCTTATGAGACGCACCATAGCAATTGTTTCAATAGGAGCAGTCCCCATTTCACTCAGCATGATATCATAAGGAACTGAACTTTGAATCTTCTCAATTTTCTTCCACTATAATTCAAAGGTACTACTGGCCAACACTTCACAACCATAGATAACCACCAGGATCACTAAAATCTCAAAGAGAGTTTGCATAGTCTTCCAATCACATAGTTATGCTTCTCTACACCTGTTTTAGAAAGCATAGAATGCTTTCCAACCTCCCAAAGTTATTTTCTTTCTGCAACAACCTTCCCAACTTAGATTTTTGTTGAAGTCAATTCCAAGGTATTTGTAATCTGCCACTTCTTCAAGAGTGTTTTCTTCAAAGTAGAACTTATGTTGATTATGTTTTTGTTTTCTTTTGCTAGAGAAAACTACCACTTTCGTCTTGCTAGTATTGAATTGCATCCCCACTGTACTACAAAAGTGCTCAAGGGAAATTAAGTGTTCTTGCAACCCAAGAGTATATTTAGCAATCAGAATAAGGTCATATGCATACAAAATAAGCCTTATCACAAACTTATCCAAAAGAGAATCAGCACCATCCTGAAAGTTTAACCACTCTTCAATTTTGTCTATATATAAACCAAAAAGGGTAGCGGACAATGGGCACCCTTGCTTGACCTCGATATCACTCCTAAAACTTTCAAAGATACCAGCTAACATTCTGATTTTGACTTTAACCTCCTCATATAGCCTATGGGCAACTGCTCTAAGATGCATAAGAACCCCAAGTTCCTCCATTCTATGCCAAATCTTATCTCTAGGGACCATGTCAAAAGCATTTTTGAAATCGACAAAGCAACAAAAGGCTTCCTCTTTTTTCTCCCACACTTTTTCAATGATGTGCCTTAGAGTTATATTGTGATCAATCATTAAGTGTTTAGATTTGAATCTTGCTTTCCCTTTGGTGCGCTTATCTCCTTCTTCCACCCACTTGTTGATTCTATTTTCTAGCATACTTCCAAATAACTTTGGAAGCAAGGGGTTTATCATTATTGTCCTATAGTTGGAGGGATTGTTGATATCCTCACTCTTCAAAAGAGGTATTGTCAAGCTTGTTGTCCAATCTATAGGGAATCCCTATTAAATGATGTTGTTGAAAATTTTCATAATGTGAGGTGCAAGAGTTTTTGAACCCCATTTTAGATATTCTTCTTGGAGTTTGACTAAATTTTTTTCTTTTCCAACCCCCAACTTTTTGATATCCACCTCAATCTCTTGCATGGTGAAGAGCTTAGTAGTAGTGTTGACCAAGGGATGGGGGTCAACCTTAGAATCTTGCTCATAAAGTTGTTTTGCATACTCAAACCATTGATAAGTTGTGATGTTATTTTCATTTTGTTTCTTTCTCGTTTGAAGTTCCTTCCAAAATAACTTGGGGGTTTTTTCCCCAAGAAAATTAGTTCCTCCCTCCTTGAGATCATGAAATCAATTTTTTTCTTTCTTACAATTTTCTTGTAGGCTTTTATGTTTATTTCTTTCTGGATTGACTCTTTCAAAGTTTTCTTTGTTGTCTTTCATTCCTCATCAAACCAAGCATTAACCGGAAAGCAGTTTGTTTCAGATTTCCTATTTTTTTCTCTTTTGCATTCTATAAGTGCACTTTGAATTAAATTTGTTAGCTCAAGACTATGGAGGCCCTAGGAAAGAATTTTCTCCTTGTGAAATAGCCTCTCTAGTGTTATCTTGAAGGTGTTATAGTTTTTTTGAGTCAAAATAATTCTACCCTTTGAAGGAGGTTGTTGAATGCACTAACTTTTTGTCCCACGTTGTTGTTGTTCAACCCAAGTGAAACTTAAATAGATCGGTCTATGATCATATTTCAACTCCCACAATTGTTCACCAATCAAGACTTCTTCCATTTTCTCACACAAGTCATGCGAGAAAATTTCATAGTCTATTACACTTGCTCCATTGTAGGTATTGCAAGTGAAATTACCAGAATTCTCCCATCTAGCCAACCCGTTACAAATGACTAATTCAAATGCCCCACATGGATTAAGCACTTGCTCCCCAAAAAGGTTGCATCTTTTTTTGTCCTATAAAACTCTTATCCACTGATGATTTATCTCTTCTATAATCCAAATGGGATTGCATTCTTCCCTACAATGAAGAATACTAGCTTGTTCACTTGATTTCCTAGCATTGAAATCCCCCACTATAAGGACTTCACTTAGTTGAGAACGTTGAAATATCATTTTTTAAGGCTGCAAAGGGGTCTTATGGTCAAGCCCCCTACTTTTGTAAGTTTTTGAAACTTGTGGGGAAAACAAACATGCTACAATTCTGATGGTGTTACCACTTTATGATATTTTAAACCAAATGAATTGTTTATTTGAGTATTCTCTTTCTAATTGAATTAGATGACCTTTTTTTTTCCTCACTAGGACCATGATACCCCCGTGTCCTTTACCATTCTCAGTTGCCTTGTTCCACACTGCCATCTTCACATACCCTTCAAACAAAGGTGTCTTGCACCCTTCATGCTCATGTGTTTCCAATAGAGAAATTATGTCTCTATCTTCCACGATAGGTCCTAACCTAGGTCCTCACCTCCAAGGATAACCTCTACAGTTCCAACAAACTAGTCTTAAGGAAACCTGGGTATAATCTTATTGCTATTTGTTTTGGCCTACAAGACTGAAAGTTGACTCTTCACCCTTATTTTCCCATATTGGCCTTGTTACATAGTTTCTTGCTAATGAATTTGTTGTCACTTCTTGGTTACCACCTTGCTATCCCATTTTAGAATGAGGACCGAAAAAGGAAATAACAAATTTTACTTTGAATAACCATGCCCTTTTCCCCTCATCCCCAGTAGAAACCCATCCTAAAGGGAAATAAACTTACTAGGGCACCTTGTCACCCCTCCAGGTATGAATGAGGCAAAGAGCACAATTTCCAAGCAAACGTCATGAAATGAAGAAGGATTCAATACAACACATTCAAGTTCTTCAAAAATTAGAGTGATATATACCATGATACCTGGACTCATTACCTCATGGAGCAAGACCCACCGTTACTCCAGGACCAGGCTGGTGGGACGGATATTGTTGTTGGTGATAAGTGGACTGCACTAATGAAAAGAGGGGCCCTTCGGGGCCATGCCCAAGTCGTCTGGCTCTCGGTACTCCATGTCTAGGACCCATGGACCTCAAGACTTGATCTCCTTAGTTATCCCTAGGCTAGGGGATAACAGGAACTCTTGAAATTCATTTTGATTCTCATAAACAACCTATGTAAACTTAGAACCACCCAATTTCAGTGTACTATATATTAATGAAACGCAAATGAGAAATTGTCACAGGGAAACACTGTAAATAAAGTATATATATAT
>JZKD02S1431315.1:0-11076 GCA_000966675.3 Picea glauca
TTTCTTTTTCATGAATATTGATAATAATTCATGTGCACTTGGTATTTTGGCCTTCATGTAATATATCCCTCCTCCACATTGACTAGGGATTGTGACATAGGTTATTCCATGGTGTTGAGGTGTATGCGACACTTATATGACACTTACGACACTTAGGGTGAGGTACCTAGGTGTGCAAATTTCATGTGTAACACTATGGGAGAGGATTTCCAAGCGACCATGTCACTACATGATTACTGCAATATCAAGTATGGGAACAATCCAAGGGAGGTCAACAAGGGTCAACATAACATAGATCTCATGAGGAAGATTGGGAAGCTCACCATTCCCTCCTTTGATGGTTCAAGCAAATCCACAACTAGAGCTTGGGTTCAAAAGTTGAACACCTACTTTCAACTTAACACCATGTAGAAGGAAGGAGAAATTAAATTCGCTACTTTTCATTTGGATGGGGAGGCCCATGAATGGTGTTACCATGGATTGGTCACTTTGGGGCATGCCAGTATCACCTCTTATCTAGACTTCACACAAAATTTGATGGAGAGGTTTGATAGAAAGGATCCATAGATACACTTTAGGGAGTTGACACAACTCAAACAAAATGGGACACCATATGCTTACATCACTGAGTTTTAGAGACTTGCAGTCACAGTGACAGATATATGTGAACATAGGTTGGTGATTTTGTTCATGGAGGGTTTATCCGAGCCATTGCATGGTTGGGTAAAGGCATTCAAACCTGATACCTTAGAGGATGCCATAGTCAGGATGCGAGACCTGGAGGATGCAGTCATGAAGGAAAAAACATTCTCGAAACCTTTCATTCCATAGAAAGGAAAGGATAAGAAACCCTTTCAGACAGAGGGAACAATTACGGAGAAGTTGGATGAGGAAATTCATAATGAGTTGAGAAGAAAGAAGATTTGCTTCAACTGCAAGGACCCTTGTGAACCTAGGAATGGGTGTATGGGAAAGGGCAAAAAACATTATATAGAGGTTTTATTAGATGGAGAGGAGGAGGAGGAAGTAGAGCAGGTACAAGACGATGAGCATGACATATCAGCTTAGGAGCATCCACATGAGGAGGTAAAGAGTGGAGCCATCGCCACTCGATCGAGTGTTCCCAGATTTCACACCTTTAGGATATGTGGTATAGTACAAGGCCAGTGGTTCACAGTACTGATTGATGGTGGGGAAACCCACAACTTTATTGACTCATCCTAGGTGGCTAAAATAGGCATTCCCAAGGTGGATTTTGAGGGGTTTGATGTAGTGGTAGATGGTGGTTGTATTATGGCTTGCATGCAGAAGATCCCACAATTATGCATTGTTCTCGACAACTACACAATCACTGATGATTTATATGTAGTGGAGCTGTAAGAAAAAAATGTTATATTGGAGGTCCAATGGCTTGTTTCCATTGGAAAACACTTGATGGAATACCAAGCTTTGGAGTTGGACTTCAAAGTAGTAGATGGTAGGAAGGTATTTTTGAGGGGCATGTCAAATTATGCTCCTAGGATCATATCAACTAAACACATGGAGGCTATTTTCAGACATGGGGATGTTGCTCATGCAACAAAGTGCTTGATCACTACTAATAAACCTTCATACAAAAACCATCAATATCATACAAACATACAAACATTTCTTAGCAGACACAACCGATTTTTTGAGTAGATATCTCTAGGGAGACCTCCCGACAGAGAATTTGAGCACACTATTGAATTCAAAGAGGGAGCCAAACCTGTGATCACTACTCCTTATAGGCATCCGAATAAATTCAAGGATGAGATTTTAAATTCCATTAAGGAGCTGCTGGATATGGGGCATATCAGGCCGAGTTCTATTCCATTTGCTTCTTCTACAGTGTTGGTAAAGAAGAAGGATGGAACAATGTGGATGTGCATTAACTACATGGAATTGAATAAAAATACAATCAAGAACATGTACTCTATACCTAGGATCGATGAGATTATAGATGAGCTTCATTAGACAATATATTTTTTGAAGATTGATCTTTGATCAGGTTACCACCATATCAATGTCAGTGAGCATGATATTCCCAAGATCTCTTTTCGATGCCATTATGGCCATTATGAGTTTCTAGTCATCCCATTTGGGCTGAAAAATGCACCATCCACCTTTCAATCCTGCATGAACCATATATTCAAGAAGCAACTAAGGAATTTTCTATTGGTATTCTTTGATAATCTTCTAATATATAGTCGTACATGGGAGGAACACTTGGCACATTTGGAGGAGATCCTAAGAATTGTGGAGGAACAATCACTATATACCAAAGAGTCGAAGTGTGAGTTTGGCATGACAAAGATCCTATACTTGGGACATGTGTTCAACACACAGGGAGTGCAAGTTCATAGGGAGAATATACAAGCTATATTAGATTGGTCAACACCCAAAAACCTCTCACACATGCGAGGTTTCTTTGGGATTTGTAGCTACTACAGACGATTCGTGAAGGGGTTTTCATAGTTGGTTGCACCACTCATAGAAATCACAAAGAAAGGGGCATTTGAGCGGACCTAGGAGGCTTAGAGGACATTTGAAAGGATGAAGGACGTGATGAGCATGTGCCCCATTATAACACTTATTGACTTCACTCAGCCCTTTGTGCTTGAGTGTGATGCATCGGGTGAGGGGATAGGAGAATTTTTTATGCAACAAAGGCATATGATAGCATACAAGAGAATAAAGCTTACAAAGTCAGAGAGACTCTACTCCATCTACGATAAGGAAATGACCACCATCATGCACACATTGGCAAATTTTAGACAATACTTTGTAGGTGGAAAATTTGTGGTTAAGACTGACCACAACAACTTGAGGCACATTTTGGGGAAAAAGGACTTAAATGAAAGGCAACGGAAATGGGTTAGCAAACTGCAAGCTGATTATTTCAACATTGAGTATGTAAAAGGGAAGAAAAATGCAATTGTTGATGATATCTCTAGGAAATTGGAGATATACTCCCTTGTAGAGATTTTAGCTGATTGGAAATACCATCTCTTGGTGGAGTATTCCAAGAACAAATTTGCTTGTGATTTGATGGACCAAAGTGCACTGGATGACCGGTACAAAGTGATGGATGAAATCAACTACTACAAATACTATATATACTTAATCCTAGAATATACACCGAAGAAAAAGATCATGGAGGTCATGCATGGTGGACCATTGACGGGGCATCTGGGATACTTTAAAACTTACAGGAATATCATGGAGAGGTTCACTTGGAGGGGCCTCAAAGATGATGTACTGAGACATGTAAGAGATTGTGTGATTTTTCAGCAGAAAAAGTTATAGGAGACCCATCATGTAGGATTACTACAGACGTTTCCCATCCTAGAGAAAAAGTGGGAGAGCATATCTATGGATTTCATCACAGGGTTACCAAGGGTGCAAGGCAGAGACTATATATATGTGGTACTCGATTGGTTGACTAAATCCACACATTTATTTTTCATATCCTTCAAGTACAAGGTAACACAAGTAGCAGAGTTGTTCTTCAGGGAAGTATTCAGAATCCTTGAGTTGTCGAGATACATTGTTAGTGATAGGGAAAAAAGTTTCTTAGTGTATTTTGGTAGGAGATGTTCAAGTTAGTTGGCACCGAGTTGACTACCAACACTAGTTACCACCCTCAAAAATATGGATAGATAGAGATCATGAACAAGTGGATGGATGGATATCTACATAACTACATGTTCGGGTAGTAGAAGGCATGGGTGAAGTGGTTACATTTAGGGGAACATTGTTATAACACCACTTATCACATGTCCATGGGTATGACACAATTCCAAGCATTATATGGTTATGATGCTCCTTCTTTTGTTGACTTGGCATTTGGGGATAACATGGCTCCCAAAGCCAAGTACTAAATTCATGAGAGGTAGGAAATACTCAAATATCTCAAGGACAATCTATATATGGCCCATAATCAGTAGAATATCTATGTAGATAGACACAGGGTTGAACACACTTTCGAGGTGGGAGACTTGGTATTCTTGCGGCTAGAGCCATAGAGATAGTCTTCATTGAATAAAAATGGTGCATAGAAGCTTAAGCCATGTTTTTATGGGCCCTACAGGGTGATTCAAAGAGTTGGAAAGGTGGCTTATGAGCTGGAGTTGTGGGAGGGAAGCAAAATTCACGATGTGTTTTATGTCTCATGCTTCAAAAATTATTTGGGACAACAGGTCACTACTTCAACAGAGTTACCTTCGTTGGATGAGGAGGGATAATGAGTATTTGTTCTTGAGGAGGTATTGGAGGTCCGAGAGAGGAATTTACATAACAAGGTTATTCGAGATACATTTTCATATGGAAATATTTACCAACAGAGGATGCCACATGGGAAAGTGACTAGATCTTGCAACATACAAATTTGCATTTGCTTGAGGACAAGAAATATTAGGAAGGGGGGACTGTAATGTCCCTTTCCAAGTGAGTTATTTGGGATATTGATGAAATAGCCCAAGTAATTCCCATAGGCTATAGTCAGTGTGGAAAAAGGGAATTAATAATTTATTCAATGTCATCAGAGAGGAAATTAATTTAATTTTAAAGGATGACATTGAATAATTAATAAAAAGGCACCTAAGTGACTATTGGGATAATGAAAAGTCACTTAACTTATTAAAAGGGTAAAAATGGTGAAAAAAGGGTCAATGAAAGAATAAAAATGGAAATAAGGGTGCCCTCTTTCATTATTCACTTTTCATTTAAAAAATTATTTTCAGAGAACTCTTTGTGGCTTTTGGACTCTTTGGGACATAAACCATAGAGAGAATTTGGGAGATTAGTTTCGACGGTGAGACTATACACCCTAGCTAGTCATTGAGGGGGAATCATCTAGATTTTCCTATTGGGCTTCATTGTTAGTGGATTTATTTTATGTGGTTGATTTTTCCTTCAAGTATGACTGAGTTTTCAGTAGTGGCGGCCGAGTTTAGGGTATTCAAGGAAAAATTTGCTTGAGGAAAGATGAGATCTTTGTGTAGGGGTCAAATCACCTCATCCTAGGTGCATTCTCTAACTATTGGGTGCATATCTTTGTGGGAGGTAATTTTATCTTAATGTGGACTGAGTTACTATGAACTAAGTTATTGTTGTGTGGAGACCATATCCTTGCTAGTGGGGCGATATTACTTCATTGTGGGAAGAGTTTTGAGTAGGGAAAGACATTTATTTTTGGTTTTTACTCTTCTTCTGATCTAGACGAGTTTATATTTGGCTAGGATCGATTTATTCCTTCCCTAAATCAAGATCTAGAAGAGAAAGGGTGATTTCTCTAGTGGGTTGACTTCATTGGCAACAACAACAATGCCATAAAGGACGATCTCTGGACAAATTCATTCTACCAACAA
Organism: Picea glauca; assembly: GCA_000966675.3. Taxonomy (NCBI): domain Eukaryota; kingdom Viridiplantae; phylum Streptophyta; class Pinopsida; order Pinales; family Pinaceae; genus Picea; species Picea glauca. The sequence goes on from JZKD02S1431315.1 coordinate 5,391, forward strand.
GTAATTGTTATTAGCTGAATTATTTCAAGCATATCTGTGAGTTATATTTATGTATGTATGGTTCTTTATATACTGGAAATGGAATAAATATATTTTTGTTGATTTTTTCCTTGAACGTATCACTTGTGAATGTGTTGTGGGTTTCCTATTCTTTTTGTATTAAAGGATTTATTTTGGCACATTTAAACCACATGAAACCAACCATAAACACTCCAAAAACCAAACAAATATCACAGCAGTGTGTCAACACCTACAACCTAAGTGTTTGAAGAAAGTCAACACACAGAAAAATTACATAATTGCTACAAAAGTGAAAAAAAATCATAACAACGGTACATAGGTGCATTACATATACGTCTTTCAATATGATATGACCTAGAGTTTTTCTTTTGGTAACTACAAATTTACTCTTCTTTAGATTAGGTGAGATTCCATACTTACACCATCTTTCAAACCTTTGCATAAGATATGAAATATGATGTACTCTATTCTTAGAGTATATAGTTACATCATCCAAATAAAAAATGACATTATGGTTAATCAGATCTTGAAAATAAATGTCCATTACTCTTTGAAAAGTTGCTCTTGCATTAATTAAACTGAAGGGCATCCTTTTGTATGTGAATGGGGACCATTTAGTCCTAAATGTTGTCTTGATTCTATCTTATTCTATTACTAAGATCTGATTATAATATGAAAATCCTCCGAGTAAAGAAAACATTTCAGGTCCTTATACAAGCTACAATATTTGATCCATAGGTGTAACAAGATAATTATTCTTTCCAAAATATTTGTTCAAGTTTCAAAAATTGACACATAGTCAAATCTCACCAATTTTCTTCCTAACGGGCACCAAATTAGCTATCCAAGAAAAATATCAAACTTGGAAGATATTTTTTGCATCAAGAATTTTTTTCAACTCTTTCTATGGTTGGAGTTCTAAGGAAGGATGGATCTTTTGTAATTTCCACTAGAAGGGTTTTATATCCTTCTTCATAGGGATCATGTGTTGAATGACACATGTATCATATGTTTTCAAGTTGTATATGTCCATGCAAACATGTCTTGGTATGTTCAGAAGAGTTTTATATAGGCTTTATTTTCCTCTTTAGGACATCTTATCCCTAAATTCACATTTTTGGGTTATCTTTTATTCTAAGGTTGATCACCTCATGTCCTAAAGTTGAACTATTAGTTTTTACATTAGATGATATTTTAAACCTATGTTGTAAGTCAAATGACTTTTCAAGGGTAACCACACCTTTTGACATAGTATGGGATGTTGATTCATTTATTCCTTCTTTATTACTTTCCAAAAACTTCTCATATTCTTTGTCATCTATAGCTACATATTTAAAGGTTTCCTAATTAGTAATAAATTGAGAAATATATTCATCACCTTCGAAAACCCTCCAATTGGTGATGTTATCTATAAGTGAAGGGCGATATAGAATTTAATTGACAACCTCCTCACCTTAAAATCTTCCAATGGTGCTAAGATAGAGATAGTGGTAACTAAAGAATCACATATTGTATCAATCAACCTAAATACTTCTTGTTAGTAGTTTTTCAAGTGCGGGGAATTGCAATGTATCATATTCGTTATTTGTCTTACACTAATATTTGAATCCCCAATTTATTTTTATTTTTTAATTTTAAGATCTATAGCTCTTTTTTAGACCCTGTATAAGATCTTCATAATTAACAGTGTTATTTGTACAATTAAATTCTAGTCTACATGAGATCTATGTTTTCCTTAAGGATCTATTATTAAACAACTTTCTCTATCTCCTTCTTGGGATTTGGATACATCAAAGAACAATGTCCCGATGTTAAGGAATATTCTTATATCAGCCTTACATACATTATTTACACTATGTTTAGTATTTACATTATGTGCATAATCTATATTACAAAATGGTTCTTGAAGAATGTTATCCTACAAAGAAATTATAGATTGTTGATATTTAGGGATGGGAGAAGCTTTTGTGATGAAATTAGAAAAGTATGAATCTAAAGTATAGTTGCAAAAAATTGGAAAATTATAGGTTGATGGTTCATTGGTGGCTTCAAGACCTGTCATAGTGTGCTTCATATATTTTTTACAATTAATTCTAATTTTATTTGTCAATCCATTTCATGGAAGCCATAAATATGTAGGGAAATGTTTTAGGATCCATACTTATCTTAAAGTGTAGAAACCTTGGTGAGTCTTAGTAATTCCTCAAATGACAACCATAAAATGTTTGGTGATATTTTTCTAAAAATTTCCAAATTTCCAAATATTTTATATAGTTTCTGGAAAATTTTGGTGTTTTTTAAAATGAGATACTTTTACCCTATAGAATTTGGGTGAATCATTTTAGAAAAAAATGGAAATTGACAAATCTTTTTTTGGTAAAAAACATGCAAAATTATCCCATAGGCAAAATTTAGCCCCTAAAATTTTCGTTGTAAATGTGACCAACCAGAAGTAAAGTAACCTTGAAGTTTTTGCAACCAATATCTACTAAGTAATAAACCACACACTTTGAGAATATATACCATAATATTGTGTATGATTTGATGAACCTTAGGATTTGAAGCTACTTGAATTAAAACATCCTTCATTTCTCCCGTGACTTTAACTTCTGACCTATCTAACTGAATGATATGGGTTGGACACTTGGTTGGTGTTGCATTCAGTTTCCTACAAACAAAATAGGGCATAACATTGGAGGATGCTCCCAAATTCACCAAACAGATATGAACATTTTGATTAAAAATCTCAAAGGTCAACAAGAATGGGAGAGTTTGATATTTTTACCTCTTTCATGAAAGAGTAGTGTTACTTGTTGCATTTTGCAGATTGCTATTTTATTTCTTAGTGGTACCTTTAGAAAAAACTATAGGTTATACAACATTTTATATTAAGGCATTCAAAAATAAATTTATTTCTTTTCCATCATATCAACAAATATGAATGGAGAGGGTTGGAGAAATATAACACACTAATCAATAATCAGATCTACATACAACCCCCATATGAGCTCGCATATTTCATACCAACCTAGGGTTGAACAATGGACCTTGATTCTAGAGGGGGATAGACTCTCCCTCTAGATCTAGAATCCCTCACTTTAAGAGCATTGGTTTCAACCTTGGGAAAGGACCCAAAATCCTATCCATCACATTTTGTAAACAAATTAGAGAGCATCTGTAAAGTTTCACTACCTACATCCTTCTCTCAGCAAATGGATTTGGATTTGGCATGGAACATGCTAATTGAATAGTTCACTGGAATAGGGCCATCCCTTGGATCTATGGAAAACTCAGTTCAAAGAAACTAGCAAGTGTTGATCAAAATAAAACTAATCCACTACTTTTGTGGCAGCAGTTTCTATGAAGTTTTGTTCAAAACTAAAGAATATGGAGATATCACCTTAATAAATGTCCCATACTTGTTTGGATCTAAATGAATGTACTTAAATCAATGGATGCCTGATTTTAACCCTAAACATGAGGTTCCCTCGAATGTCCCATTCTGGGTTCATGTCCCTCACCTTCCTCTCAATTGTTGGAATGAAGATATGATGCATAGCATTGGTGACACTTTGGACCATCAAATAGATAAGTCTCAACCAAAGGATGATGTTTTCACATGTGAAATAATTTGTGTGAAGGTGGATCTATCAAAAGGCCTTCCAAAATCAATTTTATTGACCCTATACAAATAGAAGCACATTCATCCCTTGGACTATGAATAATTTTCTTTTAAATGTGACATCTATCATGAATATGGAAACTTTGTGAGATTTTGCAAGAAAAATATACAAGCTACACAACCGATCCCCGATAAGGAAGATCAATGGTAGACCGTTAAGAAAAATATAAGCGTTAAACATGTATCCTCCTCATCACTTTCTAAGATGACCCCTCTAGCTTCTAGCCCATTGATCCCATCTAGATCAAGAATGTAGTTATGTAGCCTCAATAAATTGAGGCCACACTTGTAAACCTTTCATATCAAGCACTAAAGTCACTAGAGTGCTTTAAGGGAGGAAGCTCAACCTCCAAGATAACAGGTTTGAAATCATATCTCAGGAAGACCCCGTTCCCTTCTATGAAATATTTTCTACCTTAAACTATATTCTACATATATCAAATCCACCCAACATGCATATTGAGGTAGAGAACCAAGAACCCATGTATCCCATAGAAAATGAGGTTTATCTATCAGATTTATTGGAAGAAATTGATAATGTTCCCGAAAAACAATAGTTTCCTTCATAAATTCTAATTAGGAAAAAGGCCCATTAGCAATAGGAAGAAGATGACAAGGAGGATGAGGAAATAGATTGATCTATATTTTATGAGTAGAACGAAATGAATACAGATTATTAAAATATGCTTAACACATAATAACAGAGATACAGTAAAACAAGTTTTTTATTCAATAAGAAAATAAGCTAAAACTGTAAAATGCAGCGGAAAACAAGCTTGATGGAATGGTGGTGGCTTATCTATGAGAAGTGATGTGACGGTTGCGCTCATTCGCAAGAAGATTCTTACAATGAGGCTCTGAAGGATTTTTTACAATAAACAGGAATGTCAAAACCCCTAGAAATCCAAAAACCTAACCCTGGGAGATGAAGCGCCAAAAGTCATGCTAGCCCCGTTTGGGTAAGTTAGTACATCAACTTCCTGGGGTCATAACTTTTGCATACGATCTCTGTTTTCGGCGCACGATAGCCCGTTGGAAAGGTATATATGAGGACTACACATTTTTTTGCTATCTATTAAAGGCCATTTTAACTATGGTGAGCCCTAAAAACTTTGTTTAGGGCCTCAAAATGCCCCCGTAAGTCACGGACCCAAAAACTAGGAAAATAACTGCCAAACTAGAAAAATGCCAAAATGAACCAGTTGGAAAGGTGGGAGGCCAAAAAAATCCATATGGATAAATCCTCCCCCATTAGGAAGAAATGGTATCCATTGCATTGAGTTCCCCCTTCATATGAGGAAATTTCTGTTGAATTTGGCCCCAGATGAGCCACTTGCCTTGGTGCAGGAGTTGCCCTTCTTTGACAAATCTATAAAGTTGGATCCTTTTATGTCAGGTGCCCTTAATATGTGTGTCCACAATATGATCATTGGATGCATGTTGCATGCAGTCAGGGTTGAGCTCTGTTGGTTTCAATTGCTATGCTATCTCTGAGGTTTCCAATAATGGTGGGAAATATGGTTGAAGGAGAGCCACGTTGAAGACTGGGTGTAGGCCAAGGAAAGGGGGAATGTTGAGCGCAAAAGAATTGTCACCCACAAACTTGGTGATGGTGTATGGCCCATACCGGAGTGGTACAAACTTTCGATGGGGCCCTGTAAGGAGTTATTTCTGCAAGTGCAACCAAACTTTGTTGCCCACCTGAAACTTATGTGGCACCCGACGTTGATCATGGCGTTGCTTTTACTTGGCATTGGACTTCTGTAAAATATCCTAAACCTATTGGTGGATGTGTTGGATCCGCTCAATGAACCGGTTGGCTTTGTCAGCTTCTGGTGGAGCAGGGGACGATTCGACCGAGGTGGTTGCCAGGGGTAGTGCAACATCCATGAGGCCCAATGGTTGGAATCCCAACCCCACCTAAAAGGGGTTGTGGCTAGTTGAGATATGCAGGGCTCAGTTGTAGCTATGCTGGACATAGGG
>JZKD02S1431326.1:0-17970 GCA_000966675.3 Picea glauca
GCAAAAGGGGAAACCTATTATGCAGCAAACTTACATATTACAATTCGAATTATGAAGAAGACAAAGCTATCATTCACTAAAAAGAATTGATAATTGTTATGTCTTTTATCGATTTGGAAGAAACAAGATATAGATAAAAATAATAAGATTATATCATTTGCATTTGATTTAGGTAGCTAAAGCAATACTAAACCATAAACAAGATGATATACAAAACATGGAACAAAGTGTTGATATATTGAAAAGCGAAAGCTATAACAAGACACCAGTTCTGCTCCAGTTTGAATCAAAATTCTATATCTTTGTTCTCCCCAACTGAGGATGATCGATTATTACAAAATCATAAGTTTAAATAGGTTTCTCACAAGGTAAAACATCCTTGTGAATAATAGTAAATAGTTTGCACAATCTGGGACTAATCCCTAAAATCCCTTAAGCTAAGAAACTAAAAATGCAAGTGAAATCCTTAAGATATTCTCCAACTGCTCCTCATATCTATTACCAATTCGAATTAACCTGTAATAGACACAAAAAATCAAGTTAAAAGAATATTTCATAAAGAAAACAACAAAATTTTGACTCCACAGACTCAGTTACAGAATCATCTGATTCTGTAGCTAGTCAAAGATAGCTAGCAGGATCATATCTCAATCAGATAAAATCAAATCGAATTATCTTTTTATCTTCAAAACAAATCACTAATAATCTAACTCAATAATTATCATACAAATCAAATCGTATCGAAGAAATTCAATTGAAACAGAGTACCCAAAATATCTATGTTTTGAGTTACCATAGGGTATAGTCAAACTTTGACAGGTCGACATTGGATATGGAACCCAATTCAAATGAGATATGATATAATCACAATGAATAATCATGATAAAAAAGGATAGCAACCATATCAAATAAGATTTTCCACAAACTAAAATTAATATGATCAAACATACGTTACATCTGTAGCAATATCATTTCAATCAATCCTAACGATAGAAAGCCTGTAAGATTTAGCGCGACATTCATCCTATTTTGATCAAATAAGTGAAAATTGTTTCGATTCACATTCAAACCAACATGTGTAATAGTTCTGACCAAAATCATCATCTATTTTGATTGCTGTGTATGACACATTCAAAATCAAACAGAATTGCGAATCATAACCCGAATCGTAATCAAACAAAATATAATTATTGACAAATTCGTTGTTCTGGGTATATCATTTTATTTTACAACTTCGTTTGTAAAAATACAGTGTTTGTTTAATTATTCAACAGAATAGATCAGACTTGCCTTACAAAATGACTAACAGGAAGTTGGTTATGATTTACATCAATTCTAATTATAGAACAAAACCCTGTTTTGCAACAAAATCAAAATCGTATCCATATTGGTCAAAAGCAGCAGATAATCATGGTAGATGAATCGTAACCAATTCGTATACAGATTGTATTTCAATCGTATTTGCAAAACAATTTTCTTATAATAGATATAAAAGAACCTTTCATCATATCCAATTTGAATCAAGCAAATCCAATCATCGATTACCGAAATCAAAACTAAATCCAACTCATGCCATAAACAAAATTCAATTTACAAATCCAATCATATAGAGCATTATACAACAGTTCATGTTTATATACAGAGTTCACGAATATACCATATAAATGAGCAAGGGTTATACCAGCTTGACCATTGAGACTATGTCAATTTGGAATTGACAATAGCTGTAGCAGACTCGACATTTTTGAACAAGATTGAACCCGTAGTTCTTTGTTTCTTGTCACTGGGTTGTTCTCTTGCAATCTGACCAGTGAGCTTTGCCACTTGGTTTTCCAAATCATGGATTTTGGATTGCAATTTTGGGACATCCAAGTAGTATCTCTCTAGCCACAACCCACATTGACCGCAAGGTGGTGCAACAACTTGAACAGAAGGGGGTTTTGACGATTCCCCAAGGGTTTCATGAAGTGGTTCTATACCAGGAAAATCAGGGTTATTTTGCAGGCAAGGAGGTAAGTTCTTGACGAAATCGTGAGGAGGTTTGCCACACAATCCTTCGGAATAAGGATACTCTTCGCCGAGAAATCGTTCAATGTCAGAATCAGATTCCTCGCTGACAACAATGGGCTCTATTTTGGCAGGGGGCTTAGATTTATTCCTCTCCATACGAGAGATCAACCTTGCATTTTTCTTGCTTCTAATATTAGCACCAGCCTTTGCTCTAGTCTTTCTGGTTGTAGGCTTAGTGACTTCGGTCTGTTTAGTCACAGCCATAGATGAATTCGTAGGGGACTCGGGCTTAGGCTTAGGTAACAAAACATCAAAAGGCATAGGGGTAGGTTTTCTCTCGGTAACCATGACCTTATCCACCTGTGGAGGGTTGGAATCTTCAAAACCATTACGGCTGAGAAACTCATGCCAAGAATCACCACGCAATCTCAATTCATGAACCAAAATTATTTTAATCAAACCCACATGGAAGAGGCTAGTGTCAGCCTGGCTACGCTTGTATCGTTTAGCCATTTTGAACAAACTTCGGTGTAGATAGTGAGGCAAACTTAGTTCGAATCCCATAAACACCATCAATAAACGCAAGTGAAACAGATAGACAAACCCATACCTGCCTTCACAAGTAACGAATTGTTTGATAACCATTAAGAGATCGTACCAGCGAGGTTTCAACATCTTTGAAGGAAAACCTCTGTCGCATGAACTCACTGTCCGAGACTGAAACAGTAATTTCCACGGGACATGATTAACCTTGTAGCTCTTCGACCAATTTTGTCCCTTGACAGGCAGGCTAGTTGTTGTGCTGAGAAACTGCTCAGTGATTCCAAGCTGGACATCTCCAACTTTAGCTCGGCATCCGTCAAATGACAAAGCAAACTGCCGAGCCACAATGAAGCTATAGCCATCGAACTTCTTAATGAAGTCAATCCATCCATATTCTTCCAGGTCTCGGTATGCACTATCAAAGGTTAACAATGCTTGGCACCCATTGGGCTCGACCCTTACAATAGGAGCCATGGCTTCTGTACATGGTAGGGTTCGAACTGAATGAATCAATACATAGAGTGAAAACGAGAGGGTTTGACAGCTTGAATGCTCGACGAGACCGGAAATAACTGCATGCGTGCGAAGGTGGTGGGATTACCACCGCCACGCATTGCATTAATTGCTGAGTACAGTGTTATCATAACCATAAACGTTTATACCATGTGTATCGGCCAACAAATAGATATGTCATCACATTAACGTGCCACTTACCTGAAACAGAACCAACACCATACACTCCATTCATTGCCAAGTGTACAGTTCCATCCGACATCATATGCAACGATACATCGTGTCAATCGGTCGTTTTACACCAAGGTTAAGTTTAATCAATGCCAAAACATGGTTTAAAACAATTGATCGCTCCATGAAATATCAACTCATAAAACAATATGTCCAAGCATCATTTCAAAGGATTTAATCAACGTGCCCTCAAACCATTATTGACCTTATAATCTCACCAATGCATTCGTTTGCGCAATGAAATGTTTGCATTGCAAAGTTCCTAAAACATTGCAATCTAGAATCTCTCATGATATCAATGAACCAAGAAACTATAAGAATAAGAATAAAAGCATATGAGATTAAATCTTTGATAAGATCAAAAATAAAACCAATAAATCTTGATGCTCTCAATCTTAGTAGTCAAAAGATTCAATATGCGCAATGAAGGTAAGAATGGGCTTAAACGACAAAAGTTTGAAAACCCTTTGTGATCATGCGATAAACCAATGGTCGAATGTCCTTAGGAGAAGTCAATAAGAGACGACTACAGTCCAATCAATGAAAATGTATTTTCACACTTTCAGTTGTGAAAATTAAATCAAAATCAAATTGCAATTGTCGCAAAAATGAAACAAATGTCTAGAAGTACAATGCGGCGATGATTTTTCATTAACGAGACAAGAGGTGTAGGCAGCGTTTTTTAAGAAAAATAAAAAAAAATGAGTTGGCTGCCAACAGGAGCATATATTTGATTTCGTTCCACTGTATTCATATTGCTCATAATCTAATTCTACACTTGGATCAACTGCGTATTCATCTGGTCTAATATCGTTTGAGTTAAGAGAGAAATAAGATTAGGAGCACTGTTGTTGGAAAACTTAGTCTTTACTTCTGCTTTGACACAAGGCTAGTGAAAAGGTTCCACCCTTGAATCAAGGAGTTTTTCTTAAATATTGACATTGTACTCTTTGTCTTATGCCTATGATGTCGGGTTTTTTTCTTTGAGAATGAATCGAAATTGCCCTTCAAAATAATTCATGTAGAGGAGAGGAACTGATGATGTTGTAGGATAGAAATATGTTGGAATTTGATTTACAAATTTTCAAACCTGGTATTGAATTATTTTACCATATTATTATCCTTTTTATTTATCTAATTAAATTGAGCCCCAAGTGTCCCACCATCTAGCTTTTTTGACCATCTATTCTTGAATGAGTTGGAAAAAGCTTCATACAATCTAAGATGATTGTCATGGATTCCTATGAACCAATCAAAAGATTATTCAGTCAATGATGAGACAAATAGCTTCATGGACACATATTCATGCTCAATACCTGCATTTTCCATGTCCCGACCCATGAAATAAAGATGATATTCAACGGTTATCACATTATTTCCTCGAAATTTTGGAAACCACTTGTTGACTTCCTTTGGCATTTATTAGGGTATCCTTGGATATTGACCATGTTAAGAGCCATTGGATCAAGGGGAAGGGTGTTATGGAAAAATGTTTTAACAATGAGAGACTTGAGAGGAGTCCTTCTTTGGTAAACCTTAGAAGGATTGAACCTTCCATGGGGAAAAGGTTTGGGAAAGGAAGGGTTATGGGAAGGTAAAGTCACCATATGAGCTTCAAGATGATATCATTAATAAAGGTGGAAAGGGACCATCCCTTGGGTGGAGTCTCCAGGCAAGCTAAGGAAAATGCTTTGGGATAGCTTGCCAAACTATCATTTAGGGTTCCAAAGAGGATTCAAAATCCTCCCCAACAACGATGCAAAAATTTTATCGCACAAGTTGTAGGTTGGGAAAATCCTGATCCAACCAATAAATGCAGACAACTAAGAGGTCACCTTCCCACTGTCACCTTAGGCAAGTATCCCCATCACTTTATAGGTGAGGTAGTCACCTCAAGGGGCGAATCCCAGTGACCCTAAGGGGAATGAGATGGAGAACGATGAATATGGAGATGAAGTTCCTAGAGGTCAAATGTAAATGGTATGAAGGTCTTGGAATGAAGTCTTGGAAGGTTCTAAGGGTTGAAAAATGAGTTGCGCGACTTGCCAAGTGTGACTACCAATGATTAAGAAACAACTTTAGAAAAAATAGCAAGGCTGAAACAAAATCTTATTGCAGAGATATTATCAGCCTTATGGCTGTAGAATTTTTTTTACAACAACAATAAAATCAGCCACTAAAATCAGTAAAGAAACAACCCAAGAAATTCCTTAAACCAAGTAGAACATGTTGGAAAACGTTTAGAAAATTTGATGGTTAAAGCACAAGTTATAAGTGGTTTTATATTAGGGTTTCTGTAGTCAATTTATCATCCTTATGGATGTAGAAAACCAAGCCCTATATCAGAAAAATTATCCAACACAAATCACTTGTAATTGGCTCAAAGGATGCGCCTAGGTTAGGGTATAAATTTAGGCCTAGTCTACGGTTAGTTTAGGAGCTAGTTAGGGTTAATTACCTAGGGCTAGTGAAGCCCTAATGGATGCATGTTAGTGTCTATTACAACAAAAAATTGTAATGGTTGAAAGGGGACACCTTAATTAGGCAAGAGAGCTAAAGGTTCAAGGAACACTTCCCCAAAGAGAGAGACTTAAAACTTGTAAAATCACATTTTCCAAGGCAATACTTTTGTTTCTTCAATGCAATAAATAAATGACTAGTGCTCTTAATAATTCGGTAATGGGGTCATGCAAAGAAAGATCTAGATAATCTACCTCCTTGGCGGTGTAAATCCTCTTACTCCCCAAGGAAAGTTTCTCTAGCTAGGGTTTAAGATAAGAGGGTGTATGCCCTTATACTTCTCTTAGAAAACCCTTGTTTAACCAATAAAATGTAGCATCAAATGATGGAGACTATGGTGGGGGTGTATTCCATTATACTTCCCACCTAGCTCCTAGCACAATAACCTTGACTTGAAACAAATGATAGCATGAAAGTAAAATTGTAATATCCCCAAGGACGAGCCATGTTGTAATCATGTTTATGAATTGTAAATCATGTTTTATAGGCTTTTGAGCCAAGTTAATATAATTTGGTAAGGCTTAAGAGTTTATTAGACTGGAGAGCCTAAGTGTTAAGGCCGGGAGCCTGATTTTTTATATGTTATTATGTAGAACATTAATAAAAATATAAACAATGCTGCATGTAGACCGACCACGATGAATGAGTGATGGGGGACTAAACTTCCACATAGTGGGTAAGGGATTGGGGGCTGGAAGGTTGGAAAGAGAGGCTAAGTGTTGATCCTAGGGGCTTAAGTCTTTGGGAATAATATTTTAATATTATTCCAAAAGCCATGTGAAATATATGTTTTGTCCTAAGTTCCTAGAGAGGAACGCATGCTGATGGAGTTCATGCAACTTCATGGGTGACATGTGTTGACCCAGGCACATGTAGTTAAAAACTGTAGAAGTCAGCCATGGAGGGGGTCGCTCCTCATTCCATCATCCTTTGCATCTGATTTCAGATACCCTCACGCATCTCTGAGAAATAGAAAACTGAGATGTCTTCCTGAAGAACAAAACATCATTCGTCTGATTCTGTTATTGGTCTGTGTCTATCCTTGACATACTTATGCACTGTTGAGAGAACTGGTCAGGAGGGGAAAGTCGACTTGTGAGTTCAAGAACCCAGTCTATCCACCATTGCAGACCTGAATCTGTACCCGATCTATCTGTAGGTTGCTTCTTTCTATTTTCTTGAGTGGGGTTGTGTTGTGTTTATCCTCACCATGAAGGAATTGAGCCGGAAGGGGCTGAAGAATCGGTTTGTAAGGCCCTTAGTTGAAGAGGCAGGTTTTCAGGCCTGTGAGCAACTCTTTCCAGGTGAAGGGTCTATTGGGAAGTGGTTTTCTCCCAGAGAGAGCCTAGCACCAGCTACGGAGCTCTGAGACTTCCTCATCCGACCTGTTGCTGAGGCCTAGAGAGGGAGGTGAAGCACTGATGGATTGTGCTTGTGAAGGTGTATACTCCCAGGCATAATAGACATGTGGGGAATGAGAGTCTGTGAGTAGTGGGCATAAGAAGGCATCCTAGGAAGAATCCTTCCAGTTATTTTGTGCAGTTTCCCTGTAACCTCAGCCTAGACTAGGATTCCTTGCCTTGGGTGGATCTTAGTCCCAGCTCGGGGGTGACCCACTGCTAAGAATGATGAGTAGCGTGGTCTAAGGCTGGGAGGTTCGTGGAATGCCTACACGTGGTTCGTGGAATTACACCAGTAATAAAAGATAAGTGTTAATTTTGTACTTAATTTATAAGTATATGCATGTCTATGATTCTTGTAATATTATCATGTATTCCGTTGTAATCATGAATGACTGTTAATCCCATTAAATCTACATATTAGTTGTAATTCTGTGATTACTCTGTTTGGTTTAGTTAAATGTGTGTAATATGACTTAATTTATGTTATATATATATAAGTATGAGAATGTTGTTTCTGCACAGTAGCGTTTGCCTGACCAGTGGGATGATGGTCGGGGATGTTACAGTATGGTATCAGAGCATGGTTTACAACACTGAACCTGAATGGGTTTGATAAGTGGTCATTGGACTTGAAGTTCAAGTGGGAATCATCTTTTGAAGAACCAATTTTTGGACCTTTGAATGTTCCTGAGTGGCAAGGAGTCACTTGGTTGTGTTACAAAGCTCAGGAGGTGTAGCAGTATTATAGAACCCGCATCCAGTGTGGTATATGGCCAGAGAGAGAGAGAGAGAGCTCAACACATGAAGAGTTGGAGCCATTGGATCTGATCGGGAGGAAAGTAGATCCCTTATGACCGTTATATCCAGAGAGGATGTCGGAAGGATATCCGAGAAGCCTTTCAAGAGTTCGGTTGTCAAGAAATCAAAAGTGGGGAGCACTGAGACACAGAAACCTGAAAAATTGAGAATATCTATGTCATATATCTGGGAGGAGGGCTCGACCATTAGATCTTGTGGAGTCTTGCTCGAATTAGTCATGAGAACCTTTCGGATTTCGCAAAGTCAAGAGATGGGAAGTGAGGAGAGGTGAACACCTCCAAAATCCCGAAATGATCTACACCATACATCATAGGAGAGGAGCTTGACCAGTGGATCAAGTATATGAATAGGCAGTCATTTCATAATTTTGGCAAACGAAAGTTCGAAATGTGTGGATACACAAACTCCCGATGCCTGAAACTCCGAAACGAAAAGTGAAAGTGGTGGGAACCTATGATGTCTCCAGAAGTGATGTGGACTTTCTTAAGGACACCGTGTGTCACTATATTGGTTGGTGAAAGATTTTCTATGGGCCCAGGGGGAGAGAGGTCGAAAGTTCAAGAGTCGGGAGTTGGAGAGGGAAGTGAGTGAGAGAACCTCTGAGACCAAAACCCTGAAACCCCGAAGCCCCGAAATCACAAAACCCAAAGTTTTGTTTGGAGAGACTTGTAGCACCTAGCAGTTTAGTGCTTGATCATAGCCTATGGAAACATGGGTTGGGGACTAAGAAAATAGGGGTTATCAGCCAAAAATTGCAGAGCCAAACAAGGCTCAGAAAATTCATGGAATCAAAACGTTTTCTTATTCGCGTTGGTTTATGAATGTTGTAGTTTTATTAAGGGTTTAAGGCTTGAAAAACTTTGGTTGAATGCACGTTGTGTGTGTAGAGTTCAACGAGTGTCAAGAAAGCCATGAACCGATGTCGAGTATAGAAATGGAAGAGGTGTATATTGCCTCCAATTCAGAGAAGGAAAGAGAAGGAAAGGATTTCAACTTGGGAGTTGAAGGATCGACCTCCAATGGGCACAAAAGAGAATTGGATAAGGAAGGGAATATGATAAAAATCATTGAAAGATTGCAGAAAGATGCCCAAGCTTGCCGAGCCGATAGCCAAAAGCTCATGAGGGTCAGGAATCAGCAGGGTGAATTCAACTTAAAGATGTTGAAGATCTTGGAAAGAATAAAAAGGAAATTGGAAAAGGAGAGAGACACAAGCAAAACAGGGAGTCGTAGGACCCCTGAGAGAAAACGAAGATTGAGGAGTGGTAGTAGACATCGTCGTCGCTCCCCAAAACATTCTGGTAAGGAAGCACACATTAGTTCAAGCCCATCCCCTACCAGAAAACACTAAAGATCTGGAGTGGATGAATTGAAAGGGGAGATGAACAAGATTAAGCCTCCTACGTTTGATGGAGAATATAAGGAGGAAGATGCCGAAACATGGTTTCTTGGCATGAGGAAATATTTCCAACTACATAATTATTCCTCTCATGCAGAAGGAAGAATTGTGATGTATCAACTAAAAGGAAAAGCATCCATGTGGTAGGATCATCTTGTGTAGGTGCAACACATTAGAGAGAAAGATATCACTTGGAAGGAATTCAAGAGGTATTTCGAGAGGAAATGTTTGACTAAAAGATACTATGATAGAAAGGTGAAGGAGTTCTTCGAACTCAAGCTGGGCAGCATGACCATTGATGAATACGAGAGAAGGTTTTTGGAACTACTGAAGTATGTTCCATTCATCAAAGATGAGGCTGTCAAGATTTAGAGGTATCTGAGTGGACTGCCACCTCCCATTGGTGACAAGATTCAGTACGATGATCCTAAGACTATGGAAGAAACAATAAGAAGAAAAAAATGCTTATATGAATAGCAAAGAGAAAAGCCTACCTTTCGGAAGGCTTGGGATGGCCAGAAGAAGTTTAAGAAAGAATAGAGGTAGACGGGAAACAAACCTCCCTTTTTTAGAAATAGTCCTCAAGGAAAACCATCATTTAGAGAGCCAAGAATGGATGAAGTGGGGGAAGAAAGGTCGAGACAGGTGCCCATTCAGTGTTGGGGATATAAAGAGAACCACAAGTACATAGATTTTCCCCATAAAAATGGCAAAGAAATAGTTGCCCATAATGTTCAACAAGATGAAACAGTGGAGGACATGGACAGTAGAATTCCAAGGATCTATGTGGCCCTGGACAACAAGCAAGATGAATTTCAGTCGCACATGATTGAAGTGGAAGGTATGACTAACAACCAACCATTTATTATTTTAATTGATTCAGGGGCTAGCCATAGTTATGTGGATCTTAGAGTGGTGGAAAGTTTGCATTTATCAAGAAGCAAACATGAAAAGTCTTGGTTAGTGTAGTTGGCTACAGGAACCAAGAGGAAAGTCATTGAGTTGGTTAAGTCCTATCCTGTGGACATGAAGGGATTGAGCACAAAGGTTGAATTGAATATTCTGCCTTTAGGCTCTTATGACTGTTTAATTAGGATGGACTGGTTGGACCAACACCATGCCCTCCTGGACTATTGTAACAAGGAATTTACTTGCTTGGATGAGGAGGGGAATAAAAAAATAGTCCAAGGAATTCCCAGAGCTATGGTTGTTAGAGAAATCTCAGCAATGCAGCTAAAAAATTACTACATGAAAGGTTGTAAATTGTTTGTAGCCCATGTGGAGGAAGCATCCAGAGATGAATTCTCAAAGATTGGAGACCATGTGGTACTAACAAAGTTTGAAGACGTATTTTAGGAGGTACTTCGACTACCTTCGAAGAGAGATATCAATTTCTCTGTAAATTTGATGCCTGGAGTAGCTCCAGTGTCGAAACCTCCTTATAGAATGAGCACGCCAGATCTAAAAGAGTTGTAATTGTAGCTTGAAGAGCTTCTAAAGAAGGGGTACATTCACCCAAGCATTTCACCTTGGGGTGTCCCGGTCTTGTTCGTGAAGAATAAGGACAGGACGTTGAGGCTGTACATTGATTTCAGATAGTTGAACAAAGTAACTGTGAAGAACAAGTATCCTCTACCGAGGATCGACGATCTTTTCGATCAGTTGAAAGGTGCAAAAATATGTTCGAAGATAGATCTTAGATCAGGATATCACTAGGTAAGAATAAAGGATGAAGACATCAATAAGATCACCTTTAGAACAAGGTATGGTCATTACGAGTTCACAGTGGTACCGTTTGGGCTGTCGAACACACCTGCTATTTTTATGTGCTTGATCAATGGTGTATTCAGGGACTATCTAGACAAGTTTGTCATAGTCTTCCTGGATGACATTTTGGTGTATTCCAAGTCAGAAGAAGATCATGAACAACACTTGAGGATGGTGCTGCAAGTGTTGAGAGAACACCAACTGTATGCCAAGTTGAGCAAATGCTCATTTTATCAAAGGAAGATCCATTACTTGGGGCACATTATTTCAGAATAAGGGATTGCCATGGATCCTGAGAAGGTTAAGGCCATCAGAGAATGGTTATCACCAAGGAATGTGGCAGAAGTTAGATCCTTTATGGGTCTAGTGGGCTATTAAAAAAGGTTTATCGTAGGGTACTCAAAGATAGCTCACCCTATCACTTCCTTGCAAAGGAAGGAGAAAAAATTTCAGTGGACTGAAGAGTGTGAGAAAAATTTCCAGCGATTGAAGCAGTTTTTAACCAGTGGTCCAATCTTGAGGATTTCAGATCCAAATGTGGATTTAGTGGTGTGCACAGATGTGTGTAAAGAAGGGTTGGGAGGAGTTCTCAGTCAAAATGGATTCGTAATCTGTTATGAGTCTAGGAAGCTGAAAGAGAACGAAAAGAATTATGACGCGCACGATTTGGAGTTGGCAGCATTCATTCACGCTGTGAGGAAATGGAGAAATTACCTCATGTGAAGGAGATTTGAATTGAGAACAGACCGCAATGGTCTGAAATACTTGTTTGACCAACCTACCTTAAATGCCAGGTAGAGTAGGTGGTTGGAGTTTCTGTGTGAATATGACTTTGATATCAAGCATATCAAAGGGAAGGAAAACAAGGTGGTTGATGCACTCAGCAGAAAGGTGCACAACTTACATGTTTCAACCATTAAAATGTACAGGACTGATATTAAGGATAGAATTTTGGAAGCTACAAATGTAGATTTGCAGTATAGAGACTTGGTAGCAAAGCTACAACAGAGTGAGAGACCATAGAAAGAGGAAAATTACACCTTGGAAGTTGATGGAATACTTCTGTACAAAAATAGAGTGTATATACCCAATGTCCAGGGTTTGAAACTTGCGATTCTAAGAGAAATTCATAACATGACTTATGTTGGGCACCCTATATATCAGAAGACTGTGGCAGAAGTCAGGAGCCATTACTTTTGGCCAGGTATGAAGAAAGAGATCATTGAATATATTGCCAGATGTATGGAATGCCAGAAGGTTAAAGATGAGCATAGGAACCCAACAAGGTTTCTACAAACTTTTCCCATTCCTGAATGGAAGTGGGAAGTGGTGACAATGGATTTTATTACAGGATTGCCTAGAACATGCAAGCTGCATGATTCGATCATGGTAGTGGTGGACAAGCTTACAAAAGATGCCCATTTTATTCCATTGAAAACTACCCACAAGGCAACAAGTATTTCTAATATTTTCATGAAAGAAGTGGCATGATTGCACGGAATTCCTAAAATAATTGTGTCATTGCACGAAATTCCTAAAATAATTGTGTCTGACAGAGACCCGAAATTCACCTCGAATTTCTGGAAAGGATTGTTCAAAGGATTCAGAACAAATCTGAAATTTAGTACAACTTATCATCCTAAGTCTGATGGACAGACAGAGAGGGTGAACAGAGTGATAGAAGACATGCTGAGAATGTATGTGATGGACAAACCATCAAAATGGGAAGACTACCTACACTTGGTAGAATTCGCTGACAACAATGGCTATCAAGCATCATTGAAGATGAGCCCATTGGAAGCACTTTATGGTAGAAAGTGCAATACTCCAGTAAGCTAGGATAATCTAGCTGACAAGGCAGTAATTGGGCCAGAGTTGCTCAAGGAAATGGAAGAGAAAATGCTTAAAATTAAGTAGAATTTAAAAGCTACCCAAGATAGGCAGAAAATTTATGCTGACAAAAACAGAACCCACAAAGAATTAAAAGTGGGTGATCATGTTTTCCTGAAAGTAAAAGCTAATAGAAGTTCCCTAAAGCTAGGAAACTGTGCCAAGTTAGCAACCAGATTTTGTGGGCCATTTGAAATCCTAGAAAGGATTGGGCCAGTTGCATATATGATTGCATTACCTGCATCCGTGACTGTACATAATGTGTTTCATGTTTCATTGCTTAAGAAATATATACCTAATGCTAATCATGTTATCGATTGGAATGTGATTTAGGTGGAGCAAGAAGGTATCCTGCAAGTGCATCATGTGCGCATATTTGACAAGAAAATAAAACAACTCCGAAATTGAGCTATAGGGCTTGTAAAGGTCCAGTGGACCTGGTACGGTCCTGAGGATGCAACATGGGAGCATGAAAATGCTATGCAAGTAGAATACCCACATCTTTTTGAATATTTTGGAAATCTTGTTGATGTTGTGTGAAAGTTTCACTGAGGACAGTGCAAAAATAAGGGGAGGGGATTGTAATATCCCCAAGGATGAGCCTTGTTGTAATCATGTTTATGAATTGTAAATCATGTTTTATAGGCTAGTAAGCCAAGTTAATATAAGTTGGTAAGGATTATGAGTTTATTAGGCTGAAGAGCCTAAGTGTTAAGGCCGGGAGCCTATTTTTGTGTATGTAATTATGTAGAACATTAATAAAAATATAAACACCGTTGCGTGAAGACCGAACATGATGAATGAGTGATGGGTGACTAAGATTACACTGAGTGGGTAAGGGATTGGGGGCTGGAAGGTTGGAAAGAGAGGCTAAGTGTTGAGCCTAGGGGATTGAGTCCTTGGGAATAATATTTTAATATTATTCCAAAAGCCATGTGAAATATATGTTTTGTCCTAAGTTCTTGGAGAGGAATGCATGTTGATGAAGTGCATGCAGCTTCATGGGTGACATGTGTCTACCTAGGCACATGGAGTTAAAAATTGCAGAAGTTAGCTGCAGAGGGGGTTGCTCCTCATTCCATCATCCTTTGCATATGATTTCAGATACCCTCATGCAGCTTTGAGAACTAGAAAATCGAGACATCTTCCTGAATACCAAAACATCATCCGTCTGATTCCTTTATTGGTCTGCGTCTGTCCTTGACATACCTATGCACCATTGAGAGAACTGGTCAAGAGGGGAAATTTGACTTGTGAATTCAAGAACCCAATCTATCCGCCATTACAGAGCTGAATCCATACCTGATTTGTCTGTAGGTTGCTTCTTTCTATTTTCCTAAGTGAGGTTGTGTTGTGGTTATCCTCACCGTGTGGGAATTTAGTTGGCAGGGGCTGAAGAACCAGGTTGTAAGGCCCTTAGTTGAAGCGGTAGGTTGTCAAGCCTATGAGAAACTATTTCCAGGTGAAGGGTCTATTGGGAAGTGGTTTTCTCCCAGAGAGAGTCCAACACTAGCTACAGAGCTCTGAGATTTCCTGATCCGGCCTGTTGTCGAAGCCTAGAGAGGGAGGTGAAGCACTGATGGACTGTGCTTGTGAAGGTGTATACTCCTGGGCGAAACAAACATGTGGGGAATGAGAGTCTGTGAGTAGTGGGCATAAGAAGGCATCCTGGGAAGAGTCCTTCTGGTTATTTTCTGTAGTTTTCCTGTAACCTTAGCCTAGACTAGGATTCCTTGCCTTGGGTGGAGCGTAGTCCCAGCTCGGGGGTGACCCACTTCTGAGTGTGATGAGAAGCGTGGTCTAAGGCTGGGAGGTTCATGGAAAGCCTGCACGTTGTTGGTGGAATTACACCAGTAATAAAAGATAAGTGTTAATTTTGTACTTACTTTATAAGTATATGCACATCTGTGATTCTTGCAATATTATCATATATTCCACTGTAATCATGAGTTACTGTTAATCCCATTAAATCTGCATGTTAGTCGTAATTCTGTGATTACTCTATTTGGTTTAGTTAAATGTGTGTAAAATGACTTAATTCACGTTATATATATAAGTATGATAATTTTTTTTCCATGTAGTAGTGTTTTCTCGACCAGTGGGATGATGGCCGGGGACGTTACAAAAAACCATACCAATTCAAGGAAATGCTAAGATAATCCACTAAAATAGAAAGAGAGAAGCCTTCCAAGGCTAGCGCATCAATTCCATCAACCATACATCAAGAGATAACCATAAAAAAGAGCACAAGAGAGACAATTTTCCAAATCTAGTGAAAATTCAGACCAAGTACTTCTCACAAGAGGGAGAGTTATGATAACATGAGATCTTATGATCTCTTATTTATACAAAATGTCATTAAGGTAACTTGTCCACATATTTATGGGTAAACCAAAAGAATAGGGGTAAAAAACCCTAACATTTCCCCCATAACAAAGTAATGTTAAAAAATTCATTTAAAATTCACTTTTGCACATAAAAAAACCCTAAGATATTGTTCTCGATAAATACCCTCAATATACAATCCCCACTATGTTTAGTCTAGCTTTGGGGGGGTTATCTCCTCTACCTTTCCTCGTGTGACCTCATGTTTATCCCCTATGTTAGAGGGGGGTCCCGGCTAACTCTTATGATAATAGAATTAAAACACTCCCTATCTCATATTCCAATGTTTGTTTTAAACTGACCTTGAAGAGTATCCTCTTCACACCTAATTCAAGGCCCTAAAACCCTAAACTAGTCGATGAACCCTACAAACATAAAGTCTAATATATTTTAACTTAAGCGTTAATTTTAAGGCTTGATTTACACAAAAGGTGCGATCGTTCAACTAATGGTGTTATGAAGAGACATATAATAAAAATAACTTTAAGCATTTGAAAGAAAAGATACTTCGAAATTAAAGAAAATTTTGTAAAATCTCTTTATAAATTCAACTTTTCTAATCAATATTTCAAGATCTTGCAAATGAAGAAATCTTGAAACTTGCTTTCGTTTGATTAAGAAAAACTACTTGTATTTCAGGAAATCGAAAAGAACTTTTAAATGAAGACTCTATTTTTTTGCAAACAACAACCTTGACTACTTTACCAAACTAAATGCAAGAAAATAAATTCTTCTTTTTTTATATTTTTCGAACTGCTTTAACATGAAAAACTGAAATAAAAACATTTTTTTGTTTTTCAAAGAAAGAAATAGGAACAAAGAGAAAAATGAAAACAAGATTGATAAAGACCCTAAGCCCACTGTGGATCGTAGGGATTCAACCAAGAAACCAAAAGGAGGATCTAAAACTTGATAGTTCGCTCTAAAAATTTTAGGGAAGACAAAAGAAAACTAAGGAACAAGTTAACTAAAACTTTACCCCAAGATATGGCCAAAGACAAAGACTCTGACTAGTCCAAGAAATCCCTAAGAAGTATGAACTTCCATCAAGAAAGAGGCAAACTCTCGCGTTATTAAAAAAAACTTTCAAGAAACGGAGATGTGGGATGTTGCATCATCATCCTATGTATGTACACGGGATTTATACTGTGTATATCACTTATATACGCAGGCTGACCCAAAACAGAGCGCGTACACCTCTGAGACTTTTCAAAAATAAAAAGACAAGGCAAACTTACAACGTAGGGAAAGTTGGTATGCACCTTGCAGGTGACCAGAAACCCTTAAAAGACTTAGTAAACTTGACTGAAACTCAAAAGGAAAACAAGAAGCCAATCAACAACCCAAAAACCTTTCTAAAAACCCTAGAGAGACTCCCCAGTGGAGTCGCCAATTCTGCTAGTGGGAAAATCCCCCTATAACTATACTGGGGTTTAGGGTACAGACAGTTAAAATGAACTCCTAAAAGTCAATCTAGTTTCTACACTACCCCAAACAAACCAAAATAGATGAACAAAAGAAGGTCGGTAAATGTACCTTTTATCCAATGTTCGGTGATGATCTCATCAAGCTTTGTAGCTCCAAAGGCTGCAAGTATCCTCCCAAAGATGACCTGCATCCAAGACTAGGAAAACAAGGCTACAAGTATGCTATTTCTATTCATAAATTAGGGTTATATATCAAATGTTATGTGTAAATAAAAGAAAAGACATAAAACATCATCATTTGGGATAGGGAAAATAAATTATTTTATTCATTAAACAAAGATTGAAACTTACAATCCTCGCAAGACACTGTTCTGCGAACCTGGTCTGGGCTCCTCTTTACAATTCTACAAGTGCACCTTCAATAATCCTCTTCTCACAATATACTAATCAACTCAAGGAAAGGGAATGGATTGAATGGAATAAAAGGGGTTGAAGTGGGAATGTTGAGGTAGTAACTCACAAAAGGTTGCAAATGCTTGGGCAAAGAAGGGAATAGAAATTGGGCAGAGTTTCACAATTATAATGCTTGGTTGTGAAATGAGACCCCAATACCTCCTTTTATATGACAAAATGATAGTTATTCAGTTGGGGGATGGGCTATAGCAGGTGCATTGGTTGGGAAACCTCCAATAGATAGTAAATTCCACTGAATTCCTTACAATTTTTTAATTTTTGCAACTTTTGGAGGTATATGCGGGCTGTTTAGTATGAAGAAAGTGTATGTACGTGAGTTGTCTAGTATGAAACAAGCATATGTATGTGGGAAGTAGTGAAGTAGGGCACATACATGCTCTAAAAATTGGTTCTTTAAGTAAAGCTCCTCAATAGTGATTTGGCAAATTATGCAAGCAAGAAGGCCAATGCCATGTATCCATGAGTAAGGGATTTTAGGTCTATAACAATAATTTATTGGCAATATCATATTGATGTAATTTTCCTTCTTGTATGGACAAATCACAATTCTAATATTTTTTCCTTGAACACATAGGTGTTGAAAGTCTTT
>JZKD02S1431326.1:27441-45988 GCA_000966675.3 Picea glauca
ATAAAGGGGTTCAAGCAATGTAATGAGACATGAAGAGAAGTATTGTATTTGGAGCAGTAGCTCATTAGGAGGATGCCCCCTCGAAGAGGCAAGTGAACAGGAGAGGATCCCTTCCGTAATAGGATCCATTGTATGGTGTTGCCCTACCCTAAGGGTTTGATAGTAATAAAGAAGAATTTGCATATTGTTCTTGTATATCTGTTGTGGTGCTTTTGTATTCAGTCTTTGGTTCTTAACAACTTTTCCTTCATAAAAGGATATCCCACATGTATTGGGATATTTGATACACAATGGTATATAATGAAAAGTATGTTATACACTTAATATGGAATATGAGAAGAGAAGATTACGGATATTTATTCGACCTTCCTTGGGAAATTGATTACTAAAATATAATTTTAAATACCAAGTCAATCTCCACCTATGCCCAATCATCATAATGAGTCACCATCCTTGTGTCACCACATTTCATCAATTGGTATGCCAATAATCTGCCTCATGTAACCAGTAAGAATATGTCATGTGTCATGTGTCATCCAATAGTAATGTGCCACATGTCTCTAGTGATGGGGTGCCATATGTCATCCCTCGTAGGCTTCCATGTGAAAAAAATAACACACTGCCATGTGTAACCAACTATTAATCACTATGTGTCATAATTTAAGTGGTTGGAAAATGGTAATATTTTAATGTTTAAAAAAAAACAAGAATTTTATGGTAAAATGGTTAAGGTATATAATAAATGGACGAAAGGTTAAGTGAGGGGGAGGGTAATTTATAGGTGTCATAGGTGAGGGGGGTCATGTAGTATGACATAGGGGGAGGGTAATGTGTAGGTGTCAACGTGTCGAGTTGGCAAGTGAGGGAGGTGAGGGGGTAAGGGAATATGGCAAGTCTACCAACCCACCATGGTATGGGGAGGGATAAGAAATAAATAAAATGAAGTTAAGTATGGTAAGAGGGGTGGATAGTGTAAGGTGAGAGGAGAGGTAAGGGGGAGGGACAAGGAGAGAGTTATATTCACGGGCTGGGGAGTGAAGTGTAGGGTGTAAAATGAATGTGGTGGGTTTCCGCAAAATCATAAAATTAAACTAAGTATCGGTAATGAGAAGAGAAGAAAATATGAGATTTTTGAAAATGAGAATAATTAAGAAAGGGGAGGGGATATGCAAAAGAATTTAAGTGTTGAAATATGATAATGAGAGAAGTTCCAATATTACGAATATTTCTCTGAAAACTCAAACATCGAGTTTTTTCAAGAGTTCGTCATGGTTCTACATGGAATAAGTGATTTCGTCACTTAAGTGGTTTTGTCACTTAAACGTCATATCTTGAGCATACGAACTCAGATTTTGAATCTGAAAAATGTTTGACGAAGATGAGACTGAGGGATATGCAATTAACTTGTTATCATTCAAAAAAATTCTTCTTTTAATATCATTTTTTTTTAATTATTCCAAGAGCCAGAAAATATAGATGACCAATTTTTGGTCAACACAGGTAAGTACCAAATCAACAAGATGTAGGCACCAACCTACAACTACAATGTTCGTAGGAACCGACCTAAAGGAGACACCAATCCCATTAGTTGTCAATAATTTCAAATCATCTCTTTCCCTCAAACTTTCACTTGCATAAATCTATTTCTCTCTCTTTATTGTCACACCACTCTCCTTCAGTTCACAATATGCTTGATTTAAGAATTTCCTTAGACTTTGGACCTTTGATCCATCCTTAGGAAATTAAATTTCACATTATTTCATCTTTTGTCACTCAAAAACCTCCAACACTAAGCTCTATTACTCTCGTATACTAATCCCTTCAAACTTCTTTCTTTTGTTCCACAAAATTAAGAGCCTCAACTCTCTTCCTTTGGCATGAAATTTTGTGTCACCCACTCACTCTAAAAAGATTCAAGAAATGTTATTTATACACTCCATGCTTCCATGGATTTGTACAAATACCAAAAATATGTCCATAGGGTCAACTCCAAATCTCTTTAAATCTTCTTCAAAATTGAGCTATAACACTCCTTCGAAACAGATTTCAAGCCCCCTTTGGTTTGAGGTGTGATCTACTCATTGGTCCCTTTGTACAAGAATTAATGCCCAACTACCATCAGATCATCCCTTGAATCAAATTGTGACCATCGATATGTTCTCTGCCCACCAAAATAAGAAACACAACCTCAACACTGAGTATTTGTCCAATATTGTCACATTTTGATATCATCCATTGATTTACTCTTATCATATTGGGACCACCAAGTCTTTGAATACACAACATACCACTCAATTCTCAATAGGCGTCTGATCATATTAAGATTCAATCTCAATTGTTAGTCTTTTTCCCTTGATATCAAAACTATCAGGTTACCAAGCTTAGCAAGATATTGTCCCATCAGGCCCCTGGAATTTAATCACAACAATGCTCCTTCAATATTTCGGTATTTGATATACCAATTCCCTCTTTGAGACACATGGCTCAATCCTTATATGAAATCTGAACTAACTGTAGATAATACATGTAGTTGTCATGGCATATTTTGTGGCACTAACATGGCATTTGAGCTAGCCCACCGGGCCACTAAGACTTCAATACTATACACACACTCTACTCTTATGGCATTTAATATGTCAATATCGGATCACCGGGCCACCAGGGTATCAAGCACTGAGAATTTCTACAATGCCATGCTTCTATTCAATCTTCTAATATACGATATATTTTTTGGACCACTATGATGTCGTGTAAGATGACATGGTTCTAACATGGTTGTTGATGTGGCACTAACATGGTCACCAAGGTGGCCTCCTCATGGAAAAAAGGTACTAACTTGGTTGTTGATGTGGCATCTAAGCTAGCTCACCGGGTAATATTAGGCCCTCATAATTTCAACATTGTGTAAATGTGTTGAACCTACACCAAATATATCTATATGGGAATTGACATACACAGTTGAAGAGAAAATATGAGAAAAGAGAAGCAGGAGAGAAAGAATAGAAGAATTCACATTAACAATATTCCACACACAAAGAGTGAATAATTTACAATAGATATATGCTACACGAGTAACTAATGCGCCATAGTCGTGATCTAGAGAGATATAGACACTCATTGACATACATTGGAGTAAACTACCACCTAGTCCTAGTTAACTGATCCATGCAATCATCAACTAACTGAGACACATGTGTGGAAGTGAGAAAGACACATGAAAATGTTGGTGATAAAACTGAGGTTTGCATGCATGAGTGACTTTCACTAGTCTAACTGAGTGTAACTAACTCTGAACCAAAGAGGAATGCCCTATTTTGCACGGGAATATTCTCTAGAGAGAATATTATCATCTCAGGAATTGTTCTCAACATTGGACTGTCAAACTTAGGAAAATAATTCTATGTGAGTGTGTAATATCTCCAACACCCCCCCTAAACACTACTAAGGTGTACATGATGAATAGGTCCTGACAACCAAGGCCATGTTAGGTACCCATTGTACAATGCATATAAGTATGAGACATTGAAAAAATGAGGAAAGAAGGAAAACCTCAGGGGGAAACAACCCGCTCAAGTTACAATGCATAAAAAAAAATGAGAAGGAACAAAAAGTAGTTGCTAAGAAACCATGTCCTTCACTCCAAGAAGACCACGCAACTATGCAAGTTTGTGCTCGTTCAAGATTTTTTTGGAGATGTAGATGTCTGCACGGATATGATGAAGTAGATGCACCATTTAGATGTCCACACACATCCACTTTCTCTTCTTGTAATGAAGAAGATCCAAATAAATTTTGGATGAAATTTTGAAAACCGTGCAGCCGTTTCTATAAAAACACTAAATTTTTGTTGATTTTAAAATGATCATAAATTCACTTCCCGAACTCCATTTTGGACGATTTGTTTTTTGAAATTGGACATTTTTCTGAGAGGAATTCAAATATCCAATTTGTTTCTGCAAATTATTCTCATAAAATATCATAATTGAATATGATGTGCACAACCCCCTTTTTGTCTCCCAAGATGCATGCATGGTGCATGCATGTTGCTATTGAGATGCATGCATGTTAAGTATCAAATATATGAATACAAAAGAACCATAGTATATATACAAGAACAATCTAGAAAACCACCACTTTATTATATCAAACCCTTAGGGTAGGGCAACACCATACAATGGATCCTATTATGGAAGGGATCCTCTTCTATTCACGTGTCTCTTCAAGGGGGATTTATCCTAATGAGCTTTAGCTCCAAATACAATACTTTTGTTCATGTATAATTACATTGCCTGAACCCATTTATACAGTGCTACCATCACCTAAGAACATTCTAGAGGAGGAATCTTCTAGAAGCATAAACTTATAAGAAGTCCTATTACATTTATTATATCTAAATACTCATTTATTATATATAACTACCATAGTGGGTCTTATTTAATAATATAGTGGACCTATTATACCTTACATTGAATGGACTCCACTACCCCTCTAGCTACCTAACATTCCATCCCCCTTATGAAAGCGTTGTCCTCAACACTTATTATGAGGGTGGACAATCATATACTAGGGTCCCATGGATAATTCTAGACCATAATGTTGAATAAGACTGGAGAACCAAGGTCCCATGTATAAATGTCAGTCACTATGCTGAAGTAATTGAAATACCATTGTGAACATGGATCCCATGTACAAGTGCTCATGTGAACTCCACAATGAAGATATTGGAACTTGGGAAGCAATTGAAAATGATGCTCTAAAGATTGACACTGGTAATGTGGATCGAAATATTTAGAACCAACAAAAAATGCATTCACTTTGACTGAAGAATAATAAAACTGAAGAAGAATATGTAGAGAATTATCATTTTTACTCTCCAGGAATTTCTCTACCTGAGGGGGAGTAGAGTCATCAAATAGAAGATGGAAATAGTTATCATTCAAAAAATGACAACTTTTTGTATGCCAATCATCCCAATCGGCCTCAAAAATCATACCAAGCATATATTTATTTATTATATTCATCCATAATATGCATTGAAATTTTGGACTCTTAAATACATTCATCTTGAATATGTTGTATTTCAACTTTGAACTCCTTGAATAAGTTTTTCTAGAATATGTTGCATTTCAACTTTGAACTCTTGAATTGTTGTCTTAATGTCTTCCATGATTTGAGAACAGATATACATTGGAAACACTACATATAATATATCAAAATAAATCTCGTAAAATGATTTATCCAATGGTATTGATCTGGTAGCAATCTGATCACCCTATGAAAATTTATTAACTTTGCAGTCTCATCGTCATCAGGAAAAACCTCAAAACATAGCTTGTTTTAAATCAACGATATCTTCACTTCCATAGCTCCAATTTGGATGATATGTTTTTGAAATTGGGTGAAATTGTGAGAGGAACTCATATCTGCAACTGTTTTTGAAAAAATCAGCCCCAAATGCTATATAAATCAAAAAAATCACGTGGTCATCCGTGGAAAAAAACCTTGAAAATTGCAAATTTTAAATTGCAAATAACTTGACTTCTCGGACTCCGTTTAAGATGATTTTTTTTTTTTTAACGTGGGTTTTTTTTTTCTGAGAGGAACTCATATATACAACCATGTTTTGAAACTTGTACACCAAAAAATATATAAATCATTTGAAATGTCATGACCCTCTTTTTTTCCAAAAAAATAAATCTATAAAAAATAAAAATATTTGCCCACACTTCTTGCCAAGGAAAGTGCTCTGATACCAATTTTTAAGTACCAAATATATGAATACAAAATCACCACAGTATATATACAAGAACAATCTAGAAAACCACAACTTTATTATATCGAACACTTAGGGTAGGACAACACCATACAATGGATCTTATTATGGAAGGGATCATCTTCTGTTCAATTGCCTCTTCGAGGGGGCTTCCTCCTAATGAGATTCAGATCCAAATACAATACTTATCTTCATGTCTAATTACATTGCTTGAACCCATTTATATAGTTCTACCATCACCTAAGAACATTATAGAGGAGGAATCTTCTAGAAGCAGAACCTTCTAAGAAGTCTTGTTACATTTATTATATCTAAATAATCATTTATTATATTTAACTACGATAGTAGGTCTTATTTAATAATACAGTGGACATATTCTACCTTACATTGAATGGCATCCACTACCCCTCTAGCTACCTAACAATGCAAAAGTTTAGGCATGTGACTCTTGAGATGCATGCATGATATCTTCTGTATGAAATTCATAGAACAAATATGAAATGGAGTAGACATCATCTGCAATTAATGAAACAAGAATTTGTGTAGACACTTGTGTAGAAGACTCTTCATAATAAGAGGCTTGATCTTCTAATGGTTTCTCTTATGGATCTAACTTTTGAATCTCTTGCATAAAATATTATTTATTCCCAAATAAAACCTCCAAGATGCTCCATAATTTGTTTGGATTTGAGTCTTGTGAGTAATCATATACTTGGTGGAGAATTTCAAGAGAAATAAACCAAAGGATACATCATATGGTCATATCTTGTCTATTGAGCAAGTCATTTTTCTCATCAACGAAATCAATCTCTACTTCCATTGCCACAGTTATTTGGTACAAGACTTTGCATCTGAGCTGAAGTAGAATTTTTAGATTCCATTCCAAATAGTTATGAGGCGTGAGAAGTATTGTCGACGAATAATCCATCTTTTCTGCATTCTTCAATCTTCATTACCTGCAAAAGAGTCTAGTGTGTATTTTTCCTAGAAATCCGTCGGCTCTGATACCATGTAAATGTGTTGAACCAGAAAAAAATAGATCTAGCTGGGAATTAGCATACACAATTGCAGAGAAAATATGAGAAAAGAGAAGCATGAGAGAAAGATGGAAGAATTCTCATTAATTGTATTCCACACACAAAGAGTGAATAATTTACAATACATATAGGATACATGAGTAACTAATGTGCCATAGTATTGATCTAGAGAGATATAGACACTCACTGATAGACAATGGAGTGAATTGCCACCTAGTCCTAGTTAACTGATCCATGCAATCATTAGTTAACTAAGAAACATGTGTGGAAGTGAGAGGGAGACATGCAATTGCTGATAATAAAACCGAGTTTGTCATGCATGAGTGACTTCCACTAGTATAACTGAGTGTAACTGGCTATGAACTGAAGAGGAATGCCCTATTTTGTAGGGGAGTATTCTCTAGAGAGAACATTCTCATCTAAGGAATCGTTCTCAACATTGGACTATCAAAATTAGGAAAATAATTCTAGGTGAGTGTGTAATATCATCAACACATTGCATTGACACTCCATCCATTTGATATTATATATGGCGATATTGAATCACTAGGGAACTAGGATATCAGGCCACCGGATTATCACCCTACCAAACCCTTGAATCTTTAACATTATGCTTTCACGTAATATATGATATCCGATATACACTGGGCCCCAATCCTTTGGTCTTATCGATTGATCTCTGAAGATCAACGGTCATGATTTAACCTACTAAAAGTTAACCCTTTGCACATGGTTCCATGAATTCCTCATTCATGTTTAAAGTATATGACAATGATTTTTCATTATAATCATATCGAATTATATATTCCTTTTGAATGTGGGATATTGTCTTTTACCACGATCTAGTTAACTAGACCCGAAACCTCCTTCACTAGACTCAATAATGACCAGGCTTCCTCTACACTCTCATATTTCTTATTTCTCCTCGATATCATCCTTTATTTGTAGGGTCAAATTGTCTAGCTTTCTAATTGTCATTTCCTTTCATTGTTGTGCATCTTGAATTTACTTGGGTTTTTCTCACACAATCACTTCGTCTTTAGGGTAAATAAAGAACACTTGCATAAACTCAACAACATATCTAGACCATCAATGTACATGGGAATTCTTTACTTCCTTGGTTCAAATCACACAATGAGACACTTCCTAGGTATACTATTTAATATAGAAGCTCAACATCTCGCAGAGACATTCACAGTCTACCCCTTCCATTCATAGTCTCCCTTTGTCTTTTGACATCAATGACAACAAAATTTCCAATATATTTCGCAATGTATGTGGAACCATTAGATTGAATAGAAAATTAAAAAGAATTATACAAGATTACAAAGCTCAAAAAGGGTGCAATGATAACATGGAGGAAGCCACTAGATTTTTGTAGTAGGTCATGATCACTTTGAGAAGGGAACAACTCACATGGTAGCCTAGTTTTTATCGAATGTAACTACCTCACCATGGGAAAAAAATAGAATTGTTTACATGTGCCACCAAATCGTAGGCAATTGAGGAAAAGCATGCAACTAAATCACAAGTTTTATGGTACAAAATTGCAAAAGTGATTGTGGGAGCTTAGGTTGTTGAAAAAGAATTTTTCATTTGAAGGAAACAACCTCGCCTTTGTGGGATTAAACACCTCGCTTTTGAGGAAGAAACCAATTGGTGAGGAAGCTCACATTTTTTCAAAAAAAAATTCACTTTTGTGTATAAATAAGTGAGATTGGTGAGTGGAAAAGATGGGGTCGACCACAAAATTGTGGATCATATTCCATTCCACAACCAGATCCAGGAAGAAACACATTTATTTGGTGTGGACCAAATCACAGAATGGTGACATTTTATTTGTCAAACAAATAATAGATTGAGCACATGCCAAAACCATGAGATCGGAGAAGGGGAAGAGATTGTTAATGCCTGAGGGGTTACATTTGTGTGGCCAATCAAATCGATGAAGGGAAATGGTGGAGGAGGAGATTATTTCTCATTGTTGTGGAGTTAGAATTAGATGTTGGTGTCTTTGATGAGAAACTGGGATGCTGGTGTTTTCGTCGAGGGTTGGAAACATTGTAATCAAAGATATATATTTCTATTAATTTGAATATAAAAGTGAATACGAATATCTTTTGACTAGATTCTACTTGAATAATTAGACTAATGTATGACAACATTCTTGTGAGTTACGCAATACATTTATTTGTCCATCTTTATGTGAAATTCCTTTCCATAATTTATTTAAATTTGTCGATTGATTACAATTGGTTATGGGAATGCATTTTTTTTTACAAAATAATTCTTGTGGAAGTAGGTAATCTGCCCAAAAATCTAAACAAATCTCATATCACCCTGCTTCGCTAAACACCCAATTGCACATGCAATATATAAAAAAATCAACAAGGGTGTAGTATAACACCAAATAAAACAAAAGGGAAGTTGAAAGTATTGTATGTAATGTGGAAAGTACAAGTAAACCTATCAAGTCTATGGACGCTCCCTGGCAGTAGGGCCATGCTTGAATGATACTAAGGCATCTTCGATGGGGATATGGACACTCATGGGAAGAAAAGCAATTATGGGTTAAAGAGAGATGAGGAACATACATAGGAAATTGTTTTACTCACCCAAAGAGAAGGCTTATGTCACACCTTAAGTCAATTGTTTGTGGATTGAAAGATAAGGAAAATTAACCTCATAAAATGGCTCGAAGAGATGATATGTGGGTTACATGATGTTTAGTTCTTAGTGGGAATATCTTTCAAATTCAAGGGCACATAGTTGTACCATAACTGAGAAATTAATTCTTATGGTCATATGGGCTTATCTTTAACACTAAGTGTGAATACATATTTTAAGGGATATTAGATAGATATAAATGCTTCACCTAGTTTGTTTCCATTTATTGAGTCCAAAACAACTCCCCTTAATATTTAGCAAAATTAAAGGGGGCCCCACTAAAATTTAAAACAACACCCTATTTTTGTTACATGATCCTACTTTTTATCAACTTAGGGGAGTTCTATGGTTGGACAACTTACTATATTTTTTATTATTTTCAGCCTCCTCATTTTATTTTATATTTGAGTACTTTGATGATTGATTCTTTTGCTATGTTTGATATCCTCTCCTTTATTATTGGCTTGATTCATGTTTGTCTTTCTGAAAGACAAAGGGGTTATATGGGAATTAATTGTATTCGTTTTGTTATTGGAAATGATGTGATCGGGTTCTATTATAATATTTTGATAAACATAATTTCATGAAGTAATTTTTTAAGGTGGATTTTGTTTCATCATGAAAACTCTAACATTATGAGTTGTCGCTTTTATTGTTTACATGCATAATCATTGTTCGTCTTGAGTTTGCTTCCTTTCATCTCAAATAATACTATTTGTAGACTTGTATTGTATTTTTATTATCATCTCACACCTTTGGAAAACTCAAAATTGGGTTATATTAATGTTTCAACATTTTCACCACGATTTGATTTTCAGTGCATAATTGAGTCAATTGGGCATTTTGGTGAATTAAAATAATTTAACTAAAAGTTAACGTTTAAGGAATTTATCCATGCCTTGAAAGAATATATATAAACGATTGGAAATAAGCTTCCAATTTTTTATTTGAGTGAAGCATTGTTTTTTTACGAAGCTCCTACTTTCGTTAAAAAATAATTTTTTTCACTATTTTTCTCTTTTAAAAATTTGATTAGTCTTCTCCCTAATTACGGTGCTTATTATTAATAAGGAAAAAAATTTACACATGTTATCTGGAAGTACATCACTAGCATTTTTATGTCTAAGAATCCCAATGAAATATATGCTTAGGTTCATGTGAATTAGTTGGTCATTAAAGCTGGAGATGTTTATAAATGCATGAAAAAAAGAATGTTCAAATGATATAAATTACTATAATATTCCATGGTTTGATTAATGATATGTCATGGTTGCATTTGAGTAATTATGTGAAAACTTCATATTAATGAATTTTATTTCTTATATAATTAAAAAAAAATCATTATTCTTCTTGAATGATTAACCATAATGCTTATCTCCACTGATAAATTTGATGGGAGCCTTTACTTTATTGTTTTACTAATGATGATAACACATTCTTGTTGCATGTGATGTTTGAGGGATTGTTAAGGTTTTTGATCTTTTTATAGGCATGATTAAGTTTTTGGTTTGCATAATTAGAGCATTTTTATGATGACAAGACATTTGTGTTGCATGTGATTCTTGAGCACTCTTAAGGTTCTTCATCTTTTTATAGGTATGATTAAGGTGTTGGTTTGCATGATTAGAACATGATTATTTATCAACGACACTTTTATATTTTTCATGTCTCTTAAATTATGGATTCACAACTTCATCAAATCACTTTCATAATGTTATCCTTTATCTCATTAGTAATTGGATGATAAGAATTGGGAAAAAAATAGAATTATTTACATGTGCCACCAAATCGTAGGCAGCTGAGGAAAAACATGCAACTAAATCACAAGTTTTATGGTACAAAATTGCAAAAGTTATTGAGGGAGCTTAGGTTGTTGAAAAAGAATTTTTCATTTGAAGGAAACAACCTCTCCTTTGTGGGAGTAAAGACCCTGCTTTTGGGGAAGAAACCAACTGGTGAGGAAGCTCACATTTTTTTCAAAAACCTTCACTTTTGTGTATAAATAAGTGAGATCGGTGAGTGGAAAAAAGGGGTCGACCACAAAATGGTGGATCACATTTCATTCCCCAATCAGATCACATAATGGTGACATTTATTTTGTGAAACAAATCAAAGAGGGAACATGTGCTAAAACCACCAGATCGAAGAAGTGGATGAGATTGTTGAAGCCTCAGGGGTCATATTTTTGTGGCCAATCAAATCAATGAAGGGAATCAGCGAAGGAGGAGATTCTTTCTCACATTATTGTGGACTTCGAATGGTAAATTGGAATGCTAGTGTTTTCGTCGTGGGTTGGCAACTTTGTAATCAAAGCTATATATTTCTATAGCAGTAGTCTAAACATTTTATCAAATGATTCTTTTTTTACGGTTATTTTTTCCTAGGATATTTGTCGGAAATCCAATAATAAATTGTTAGGTTCGTAAATTTGAGTGATTATTTTTGTATAATTTGAGTGCTCTAAGGATTTATTAGGGTGTTGATTCCATTTTTGCATTCAGAAATGGATTTTAAACAACAAAAAATAATGATTTTGAATAGATTTATGTCACAGGATTCCAACAAAAAAACAATTTCACAGAACAATTATACAACACTTTTTGAATATAATAGTGAATATATATTTTGACCAATTTCTACTTGAATAACTAGACTATTGTATGGCAACATTGATGTGAGTTATGCAATACATTTATTTGTCCAGTTTTATGTGAAATTCTGAGAATGCATTTTTGTTTACAAAATAATTCATTTGTAAACCATATATGCATATGAGCCTAATAGTCATTAAATTTAAGAATTCTTTTGATAAACTTAATAATTTATCAATTTGTCTTGTCTTGTATCTGATTTCATGTAGTAGAATTAGCTTATAATTAGTATAGAATTAAGTAAGTATTTTCATTTTTCTTTTAATAGATTAAATTAGAATTCTTTTCACAATTAAGAAATTTTGTTCTTATTATTGTTTAGTGCATAACAAATTCACATATTAGTTGGAAGTTACCATTCCAAAGAAGAGTAGCTGTAATTGGGACTTGCGATCATACAACTTTCCCTTTATTGGTAGAGGAATTTTTCCTCCTATCAACAAATTTTATTGGATACAAGAATACTTATATCATATTTTTTGAATAACAATTTATTCAAAAAATAAAAATATATGTATTTGTACTTAAACTTTTATTGAATCATGTGAATTAATTCCTTAGATTCAATAATTAATCTCTCTTCTTGTGCTTGATTTGAATAAATTCTCTCCTATCTATCTAGGATATGTATTAGTTAGATATTAGAATAATATATACACTATACACATATAGTATATAATAAGCCTTTAGATTAGATATACTTTTACTTGCATCAATAGTATATCGTATCCAAAATCTCTTTTGGTGGCAACTGAGCTCACATACCCGTGGAGATCACTACACCAAACAAGCATAGGTCTAATTGGGACCTTCCATCAAGTGATCATCCCTCATTTTTGTTGGCATAACTTTTCCAACCATCAACATAACACTAAAGGTCCAAAACCCTATCCCTAGGAGGTGAAGTGCCAGAAGGTTTGTAGGCTCCAAGGTGGTTAGGTGATGCATCAAATTCTCAAGTTCACAACATTTTCATACAATCTCCATTTTGGGTGTTTAGTATCTCATTGGAAAGATATAATCGATAAGTAATAATCTTGGCAGGTTTTGGGAATTCCAAGGAAATCCTAGGCCCACAAATGGCCAAAAAACATTGTTTAGGGCCTCAAAATAGACCTAGAAGTTTAGGATCTGAAAATCGTAACAAAAATCATCCAATATGGAGAACCATGATGAGTGAGTGGAAGAGGTGGGTGGTCACCGAAATCCACCTTGATAAATTCTCCTCCCTTAAGAAGAAATGTTGACCATTGCATCTAGTTCAATCAAGAGATGGGGAAACTTTTGTTGAATGTGAACCTTGTAGAGCTACTTGCCTTGTTGAAGTAGCCATCCTTCTTTAACAACCTGAAATATTTGTATGTTCTATTTGTGGGTGCCATTTATCTTAGTTTCCATGATCTAATACATGAGATCCCGTGAAATTAATTTGGGATTGACTTTTGTAAGGGACAATTTCTCAAGCACTTCTGAGGTGTTTAGCAAAGTTGGGGAATGTTGGTCATGTTGTTGTTTATAGTTGGCATTGGCCTTCTCCAAGATATCATGAACATGTTCATGGAGGTTATAGATTTGTTTAATTAATTTTGCTTCTTTGTTTCCTTGGTCTAAGCGTGGGAGGACTCTATTGAGGAAGTTGGAATGGATAGAGCTACATGAGTGGGAGCAAAGGTTTGGAACCAAAATCACACTTGAAAAGGGATGTGGCCAATAGATTTGTGGAGAGATATATTATAGCTATGATGAACATATTGGAAGATCTCATCCCATGTATGTGGATGCATGGAGTTGTACATGTGTAGGATATGCACAATCATTTTTTTCACCTCCTCTATTTTTCCATCT
Organism: Picea glauca; assembly: GCA_000966675.3. NCBI lineage: Eukaryota > Viridiplantae > Streptophyta > Pinopsida > Pinales > Pinaceae > Picea > Picea glauca. Next base: position 41,415 of record JZKD02S1431326.1, read on the forward strand.
ATTTGAGGATGAAAGGAAGTCAATTTGGTCTACTTGGTGTCCATTAGAGACCATAGGATGGACCCAAAGGTGTTGAGGAAACTTCTATCCCTATCTAAAATGATGGTCCTTGGTATCCCAAACATGCACAAAGAAGCATTTAGAAGTGGCCTTCGTTATGATACTATTTTTATAGGGTGTCAAAATGGTCATCTTAGAAAACCAATCGAGAACCACAATAACACAATTCTGGCCATCTTTGGTGGAAGGAAACCCAAACATGTAATCCATGGAGATGGACTCCTAGGGCTTTTCTGGTGAAGGGAGAGGAGTGTACAACCCCTTCTTCTTGATGGGGGGATTAATAATGGAACATGAAGTGCATGACCTGATGTACTAGATGATGTCACGTCGAAGCTTGGACAATAGGAACGCTTCTGAAGTACTTCTATTGTCTTCTCCACTTCAAAGTGCTCTGCCACCAAACTGTAATGTACCTCCCAAATTAGATTTACACCCTTTCTTGAAGGAACAAAAATATGGCCAAGAAAACACAAGAGTGCATCCTAGAGGTGGAAGTCCGGAACTTGTTTCCTAGCATTCAAGGTATGAAGTAGAAGTGAATTCAAAGTCATTGTTGTATGATTATGGCCAACCATAGGTCTCATTCTCATGGGAGTTAAGAACTATGGTGAGGGACAAAACCAGGGCCAATTGAGACAGTGAAAAACCCATTTGGTGTTTCTCTTCTTGCACTTAATATTTAGGTGAAATTGTTGTAGGTATTGGACTTCTTATTGTGGTCATTTTGTAGCTTTCCTTGTGTTTTCATGAATAGTAAAGGCTTTTGATTACTATGGATGATTTTTCCCTACATAAAAAGTGATGCTTTCACTCTAGAATGCATGTACAATGAATTACATCTATTTTTCGTTGTGATAGGAGGAAGCTAGTTCAAATAAATATATTGAATTATGAGTGTTATCAAACATTGAGCATTGTTGACATTGATGTTTCCTTGTTTTTATTGCATTATAATATGTTTATTAGCAATGGGAATTATTTTGTCAGTAAAATTCAACATGCCTAGTCACTAGCATAAAGGATTAACAAAATTAGTAAAATTTCATGTGTTATAACCATATTTTGTGATCCAAACACAACAATGGATATTCAACAAACATCAATATGTTAAACAATTCTCATCTTGTTTTCCAAATATGATATACCCCACATATTTTACCACTAATAGGTTCAAGGATATATCATCACTCCTAATAGTATTCATCAAAAAATAACTCCTACTCAAACTTTCAACATAAATCATTATATATTTACAAATACTCATTTTTTCATAATTCACCAATCAATAAAATTTCTAAGTATTTGGTCAAGGCTTTAGTCAGATGAATGCATTCATAGAATGGACCCCAAAGTATTGAACCAACATCCATGCTATTAGACCAATCATAAATGAATAATAAGTTATGTCCATTATGATGCTAATTGCTAACAAAGAAAGGAAAGAAATATCATTGCTTCAAATGCTTTGATATATACCAATAAAACTAAAACCATATGTTCCAATGTATATGAACTTCCATATCATATGAGAAACATAGAAGCCAACATATCATGAGGTATGACTATATCATGATTGATATGACCAAGTCACAAAAAATATTGTTGCACACTATAACATTTAAGTGAAGGTAAAACATGCTTTCTTTCCATAAGATCAATGCCAACAAGACGTATGAGTCATGGTCAATGTCGTTCTTAGCAAAAATAAACACATTTTTCAAAATATAATTTATGTAAATAGAAAATATTGCTCAAAAGATCAATGTTGTCCTAGAATAAATGTTTTACATTACTTATGTTCATTTTATTGGAATTCCACCAAAATTATAAAACTATGAAATTCCACTAAAATTATAAAACTATGATGAAACAAAAAATCATCACATAAATACATTTTATAACATCAAAGAAAATACCATAAATTATCAATGAAAAATATAAACATGCGAAGCATCATCACAATAACATTCAAAGAGTCAAAATCAATTTCCATAATACCCAATTTAGACAAAAATGCATCATCATAAAAATGTACCATTAAATGAATTATGACACAAAGTGCACCATGCTCATAATACCCTTTACAATCGTTAATTCAAACTTTTCAATTACAAAGTAGGTGGGAAAGCCTAGGTTACCTATTAGGAAACTTTGAGAAGAGGTATGTTATGTGATTAAAATAAATTAATGTCACTAATCAAATCAAATGAATTCAGTTTATGGTATGGTCCCAAAATGCGTGAAATAATAATTTATTAGATTTTAATTTTGGGACATATTGTAAAATTTTACAATATTTTCATTGACCATAAGGGTTGTTAATATGGGTGGTCACGACCTTACAAGTACATGAAACTTTAAGAAAATGGTGACCATAAGGGTGGTTAATATGGGTGGTCATGACCTTACAAGTACATGAAACTTTAAGAAAATGGAATTTTTATTGGAAGTGCAGAAACTTTGGAATATTCTTATAATTTTAAAATGTCAATTTTAATCAAAATCATTCGAAACGTTGTAAATATTTCTTAATACATCTTTTAGAAAAAAAAATGGTATTTTTCAAAATAATTTCATTTTAAGTTTGGGTGAATATACCTTTTGAAGTATTAATTTATTTTGGGAAAAATAGAAAATTTATCCAAAATGAAAAATATTAGAACCTAATATTTTCAAAATGCAGAAAAATCAAAGATTATGGTGGAAGCCTTATAAATGGAAAATTTTAAAATATGCATAAGATCAAACACATAAAATTATGATTGGAATGACAATAAATAACATAGATACATAAAGGCACAAACCCACTTAGATAATCACATTAAATAGGCTTAACACATGTGCAACAAGTGAAATTGGTTTAAGTGGATGCTAATCACACCAATGGGGCTTAACACACATCCAACGAGTCAAATTGTTTTAAGTGGATGTTTATAGGATAATCTATCCCTTATGATAATCCCAAGATATGAAAATGTAGGATGGTGAGCATTACCTACACTAAATTATTGAGAAAGACTTTGAGATTAATTACACTTCATAAGTTGAAAAATATGGTAGGTTAAGCAAATACAATGGATATCAAAACTCAATATTTATACAATTTGATATATATAATCTATGCCCTAATTTTTTATATAATTAATGTTTAACCAACATTCTTAATTCTAGCAATCTTGAACTTGCATGTGTAATACAAGTGCAACAATATTTTTTTGGTTAAAAAGGAAGATAAGATAGTCACAAAACAAAGAGACACCCACACATCCACTATCCTTCAACCATATGTTCTTACTTCCTTCTATGATTATCCTCTTCTACAAGTTTTAGTAGTACAAACTTACCACATAGTGGAAATATATATAGTTAAGAGTCCCATCCCCATTATTAATAAGTTGCATCAATTATTTAACTCCTTGCATGAGATAGAATGCCTCAATTTATTAACTCATTCCCTAAGAGATTGCATCTTCCTCTCTATTATAGAATAAAAATACTTCATTTGAAATTTGATTGGATTGGCATTCAAGGGGCATGAAAACAAATGCTTGTGAACTACTCTTGTAGCAACATATCTTCTCACATGATAAAAATTGAACAACTCTTTAAGAAACATGTCTTCTCATCTATTAAAAATTTAAAAACTCTTGTAATAGCATGTATTCTCATCTATTACAAATTGAACAACTCTTGTAGTAGAATGTCTTCTCATTTATTACCAATTAAATTAGAATAGAGGAAATGAGAAGAAACCAAATTGATCTCCACTCTCAAAACCTCTTATGTTTATCACTGGAGAATTGATTAATGGATCAAAATAGGGTGGTGATATTGCTTCATTTGAATTTAGTGTCTCCCTAAGACAACGACATATCTAGCACTTTAAGTTTGTCATTGGAGGCTTGACTAGTTGGTCAAACTCGAGTGGTGATATTCCTACACTAAGGTGGGTTCAATTCCTTATTATTTCTACGAGTACCAATAAATTCACAAATCGTGTAAAACAGTCCCATTGTTGAACAAGTGAAGGTTAGAAGCATTTTATAGGTAGCAACAAAATAGTCACCAAGTTTGGGGTAGCAAGAAATTTAACATGAATTTTTTATTTATAAAAAAGTGTTATGTTTTAAACACAAATAAATATATCTAGTATCTGACTTATCTAGTATCATTTATGAGACTAAGGCTACATGTTGCTAGAAAGCACATGACTTCACTAGAGCTAGCCTTGACAATGACCAGAAGGGAGACTAGCTTTCTTGTGAAGTATATCTAGGTAGAAACTATCTTTTGGTCCTCAAGTAAGACTTAAAACTACCTTTGATTGACTAAGAGATTGTCTTCCTCGGATGTAAGGAAACAAGATAATGGCTCAAGACCCAGAGGAATTTAGCAGGAGAGAAAGTATGCCCCCTTACAAAACACCAATAGATTATTTCAGATGGCATGGTTTTTCTTGAATAATGGTGATGAGTTAACCACATTTGCAAATAACAACCAATGATTACTAT
>JZKD02S1431326.1:55688-85490 GCA_000966675.3 Picea glauca
ATATGATATCGATAAATACATTAGCGTTTCCAATAACATTTCTCTCACATAGAAAGCATGAGTCAAGATACCATTTGAGCATTTCTCTTGCCTCTTGGATAGTGAGAGTGGGGAAGATCAAGATCAAGTATCTTCTCTCTAATCAATTTGGGTACAAACAAAGTATTGGTAGGGGCATCGTGATCTAATTCAAACATGGAAGTAATGGTATGGGAGAATCTTGATCTATTTCACACACAAAATTAATTTGGTAAAGAATATCTAGAGTACCAAAGGGGAATATAAGAGTCTCTATTGTTTCCAGCACTAATGAGGCACTTGGATGATTTATGGGTTGATAAATGATTTCTATAGTTTTTCACTTTCACTTGGATGATCTTCAGCTTGATAAATTATGTCTAAAACAAATAATTATACAAATCATCTATGAACCCGAAGATCATCTAAGTGCCGCGCCAACGCTTCACAATTGAAATCATTTAGAGAATTTTTCTTTTAAATTTGTGTGCTTTTTTATTGAAATCCATCAATATAAGAATTCTCAAAACTTTTGATTACTTTAAATGATTAGAATTTGAAATGTTTTATATTTTTTTGCAGCATAAGTTTTTTCTCCAAAAACACGTATCCAAGATGTTTATTAGAAATTCTTTCCTCCAAAGTCTTAAATGTTACATCCTATAGTTAACCAAAAATTAAATATTACATCCTATAGTTATAATATTCAACTTGACCTTTCAATTAACATCTAAGAAAACAAGAAAATATTAAAAGGTTGGAATATATCAAATCATGAACACACAAATATTATCTTATTTTGATATTTATTATAAATTATAAAAAAAATGTTAATACATCATTGATTTAGTATATCAAAACAAGTACAGTTAACATCTAAGAAAATAAGAAAATATTAGAAGGTTGGAATATATCAAATCATGAGCACACAAATATTATCTTGATTTTTATATTCCTTATAAATTATAAGAAAAATGTGAATATATCATTGATTTAGTATATCAAAACAAGTACATCAGTACACAAAATGTTCAAAATTCAAATGACGAGGATGGAGAATCCATCTAAATATATCCTATTTTATTAGATATCCTATTTTTCATTGGGGTTGAGTGTATGTGTGAGGATACTAAGCATTGCTACTAACATCCTCCATGGTTCCAACTAGGATTAACCTAAAACAAGTAAAGATTGAGCACGGTTGCATGCATATAAGCATCTAAATAGGATACATTCTCCATTCTTTTGGAGGCCTCTCTCTAGCTATATATATTTTGAGGAATAAAGAAAAAATTACTCTTATGCCTTTTTGGAGGTCGAATTGTTTTGCTTTGCTAACAATATCACTATTTGGTCCACCAAAATGCCAAAAAGTAGTCCATCCCTAAAGTTTCGAAATTTTTGAGATGGGATTGTATGAAATGATAAGTTAGCACTTCAAAGGGGTCAAAGAAATCTCATAACATCCCCCAAACTCCAAAAATCAGTTATAATCTGTGTAGCATTAGCTTGGGCATCACAACAGATTTGCACATGCCACACCATGCCATGCACACCGCATGTCGTACGTACCCTGCCATGCACAGAGCATGTCGTACATACCATGCCAGCCTCGTGTCGTACACGCCACCGACAAACCACGTGGGTGATGCATCGTAACATAACCACGTTTTCATCAATACCAGGTTTTCGTCCACCAAAGGGAGCCCGACTCCAAGAAGTATCATTCCATGGCTCTGTTGATATTGCTATTTTTTCTCTGGAGCCGTGTTGGATGTTGAGATCATCTGATGAGCGGGAGGTTATAGCCTTAATGTGGAAGGATATTCACAAGAATTTGAAATTTTCTTTTGAATTTGTAATGTATTTTTATTGAAATGGACTGCCATCGGATTTCGGATTTCTGAATGGTTACAATTTGAAATGTTTTCAGATGCTAACGAACCTTTATTTTCAGAGGAGAACGAAGATGGCAGGAGAGGAGAAGGGCATTGATTATCGTCCTTGCTGGAAATATTTGACAAGCCATGAAGTGGACGAACTTTTGTTGGGTAAATCTTTGACAAGCCATGAAATGGACGAACTTTTGTTGGGTAAAAGTAGAAGTTGCCACAGGCTGAAGAAACTTGAAGCAAGAAGTTCAGAGAGAGTAATATAGAGTTGTTAACAGAACTGTTTGCAACTGGAAAGGGGTAAACCACTTTACGCATCACAGAAAGGGCAAACCACATTATGCATCACAGAAAGATATAAGTTGTGACTTCTGCTATAACTCTGTTTTAAATCAAATTTACTATATCTACATACATGACAAATTTCGGCCTCACATTATTGACTGTTCTTTATTTTGTTTACATGATAATTGTAGGTGTCAAATGAAAACTCTAACCTTTTGCAGGCCGAGTAGAAGAATTCAAAGGAAAAAGAATTTTCATCTTCACATGMGTTATGATATAAGTCTCCTGTATTTAATTCAACTCAACTCTTTAATACARTGAAAAAMWTTTTTAACCTTMYGTAGCTAAATACAAATATACTATTGTGGATGTATTTGAATAGTTTCCAAAGGACATTTCTCTGGTTGGTTCTTTAAAATCTATGGATATAASTAGAGTATTTAAATAYTTTCTCATCAAAGAGTATCAAGRTAATTACCTTGATATTCTTTGATGTCAAAGTAATTACCTTGACTCTTGGATGAGAAAGTATTTCATTACTCTTATTATTATCCATCGATTTTGATGGACCAACCAAGGAATGTCTCCTGAAAACTGTTCAAATTTATCCACAATCTTATATTTGTATTTGGCTGCATAAGTTAAAAAAGTCGTCTTTCATTGTATCAAAGACTTATCAATTATGAAGAAAGAGTATGTATGAAAAAAGCAAAGGGATTTATGGTTTTACAACAACAAAGCGAAGAGAATGATACAAAGGTTTCAACAATAAAGCAAAGGGGGTTGATGAAAATCTTGATCAAGGTACTTTTGAATCAATTATGAAGAAAGAGCATGTATGAAGAAAGCAAAGAGATTTATGGTTTTACAACAACAAAGCAAAGAGAATGATGCAAAGGGGGTTGATGAAAATCTTGATCAAGGTACTTATATTAATAAATGATGATGTATTTTATATTCATGTCTTATTATAAAGTAATTACATTTTATTTATTACTTTCAATATTTTTCTCATTTTTATTTTATATAATAAGTTTCAATTTTTTTTATAATTATTTAGTATTTATATTAGTATAACAATTTTTACACTAATTTACAGTTTTAGACGTTTCATGGTTGGTTTTTCAAGTAAATTGATATGCATCTTAAAATACAAATCTTAATAATTTTAAAAAGATAAAAAAGAAAAAATTTAGAAAATTTGAAATCAGGTAGTATTTCAAAAGGTTTTTTATATTTCTTTCTTTTTCCATTTTTAGACAAGAGTGGGTCCACCTTGATAAATTAATTTGAATAGTGTCACTAAGAGGGAAACATCTTGACATTTCTAAAACATAATGTGGCATAGGTTATGTCCAAGTGAAAATATTTATTTTTTTATTCATTTGAACAACATGACTGGAATATACCGATGGTTAATGTGGTTCTTCTCTTGGAATCCATCTAATCAATGCCCATGACCCCTGTGTCAACCAACCTCCAGTTCCAGTGGTTAACTAGGGGCTCCAGGGTATTGGGGATAGGGTGAATAATAAGGAAACAGAATATGTTTCCCTATTATTCACCCCACCCCAATACCCTCATTTATAATTTATTTGTTTATTCATTTGAACAACATGATAGACATATTTTTCAGGTTATCTTAGCTTAACATGTTTCCAATTATGACCATAGAAGGGAGTGGTTCATTCTTTTAGATTATTTTCCCAAGCTAACCATTAATACGAAGAGTGACTCACTGAGTATGCACTTCTCTAGTTTCTAAACTATTTCATTGTCATATTAATGTTAAATGACCTGGGATTGATCAAAGTGATTTTTATTTATTCTATAAATTTCCCAAGATTTTTATACAAAGTTTTTTTATTATCAATTTTCTTATTATCATGGAATTCATTAGTGTCAATGGGATAGGTTCAATTCATAAAGTCAAGGACTTATTTAATGACAAAGAATATTAAGTATAAAAAATTACACTTTATATCATAAATCTTTACCGCTGTGACCATTGCTTCTATGTGGAATTGTAACCTCTATCATATGTAGAATTGTAACCTATATCCTTGTGACCAGTGCGTGAGTGGTAGTGCTCAATGTCTCTATGTGGAATTATAAAGTCTATCATTGTGACCCGTTCTTGAATGGGAATGCTCAATAAAGATTACAAATCCCTTTTAATGATAGAGTGGCATTGTTTTAGATACATTTTCGTGATATTTCTATCAAATTTCATTTACATGATATTTTGACCTAATTTCACTTTTTTCCCTTTTTTTCACATGATCAAGCCAGCCTATAATGAGTCGATGTAGCTAAATTCCCTCTTTGTTGGATGGTATTTCCCACATCTAAAAAATTCAATGCCAACATCCATTGATGTGTAATTTTAGGCGTATTTTTATTATCATTAGAATTCCAATGCTTCTATCATTTACATGCATCCACAATTGCCAAATGATTAACATTTTTCTCTGAGTTATAAAGCCTTATTACAATTTCCATCAGTTTACATTATTTCCAATCAACACATCAAATTCATCTCTAGATATAGTGTGATAACATAGGTTTTGGAATGACATATACTTCCATTAACTTAGATATCAATTATTGGATGCATGGGTAGGTGAAATTCCATAGTTAGAAAATGTAGGAAAACAAAGAAAATAAGAGAGATTCTTTAATCTTGGAGCTTCAATATATAGAACTGAAAATAAGATGTCAACACAAACTTCCAATTATGTGTCACTCCATTTTTTTATAGACCCATACCAAAGTTTGATGGTAAATAGAATGTTGGCATTGAACTTCAAGATGAAACCGGGATAATGTTGAATTTTGATGCTTTTCTTAAAAACTCTTGAGAGCCATTGTGTTAATCACAAGAACGCTAAAAATTACTATTGATTGAACTACAATCTAAGAATGAGTGGTAGAAGGATGTTGTTTAAAAAATGAAGGATTTGGAGAAAGAGATTAACTATCTAAAAAATAAGTGATAATCTTATGGAGAATCAATTCTTGCAATCATTTCTATTCAGAGTTTAGAATGACCAAATGAAAGAGGATATGAAATTTGTTAAGAGGCCTTGAATTTCAATGGGACCACAAGGATGCATGCATAGAAAGAACTTTACTACTCGAAAGAAGTCAAAATGGATAGGATAGAAAATTTTGGAACATATTGGAATAAATTCAATGCTTGGGAATGGATGTAGAGAGCATTCAAGTAGTCTATTAATTTGCAATGCGTTAGACAAAAAATGAGGGTTTACAAAAGGAGAAGACTTACCAAATGACTACATCTAAGAAGTTTAATGATCAATTCAAGGATCAAAAAATGGAATTGGAAATAGTGTTCATACCCAATTGCAAGTGCAAAACCAACAACTCAATTTTTTTTTACCAAGTATAGGTCATATGAAACACCTTGAAGAATAATGATGCAATTGGTAAGAAGATAAATAGGAAATTTACAATGAAATTGCAAAAACTATGGTAACAAGATAAATAAGAACTTATGAATGAAATTGTAGAATGTATCCTTTACATGAGATACTCATATAAACATGTTGATTTTCCTAAACTATAAGAAAAAGATCTAAGACATAAGTATAATTTATTTTTTATGATTTTTCTTTTTTTTTTATAACGTGGAAAAACCTATCATAACTTAGTTGTAAATTGGTAGTGAGTGCAACCATAATTGGTTATTATCCATGAATGCAAGATGACTCATTATCGTTATTAAAGGGAAAATGATGCCATCTGAAATAACATGTTGGTGGTCCATAATGGGTAAGGCTTTCACTCTAGTCATATACAACTGGATCTTGGTATTGAAGAATTCCTAAAGGTTTCTGAGGAACAAAATCCAATGACATGGAAACTCTATCTATACTTAAATATAAGGGATGACTCTACCATATGCGTGAATTCAATTAAAATTATGATGATATTGGGAATTCCAGATATAGAGTATGAACACGTATCTTTAGACAAGTGGTCTCATGTTGTAAAGGAGAACAAAGAAATCTCTAAGGGTTTATTTTACTATGAAAAATTCCTATTAAGGTACATGGATGTCTTATTCAAGAAAAGGTTGTTGTAATGTGTAATGTCCCCACTTTGGGACATCACCACAGGGCAGAGATTTATGATGACCAGAGTAGCCATATGGGTGCTAGAGTGATTACAGGGGTATTTGAGAGGCATTGTGGGGTCCATCTTGCATTGATGATCATATTCCATCATTATGAGCCATTCCGCACAGGTTGGCTTTGGTTCCGTTGCATTCTGACGATTTCCATGATTTTGACTATTTTGAGCTATAAGTCAATGGAATTCACTGAAGAGGTCATTTTGGGCACATTACTTGGAGGAAGAAGCCACAATATTTCTATGGTAGGTCAAAATCACTTTGAGAAGGGAACAACTCGCATGGTAGCCTAGTTTTTATGGGATGTAACCACCTCACCAGGGGGGAAAATAGAATTGTTTACATGTGCCACCAGATCATAGGCAGTTGAGGAAAAGCATGCAACCAAATCGCATGTTTTATGCTACAAAATTGCAAAAGAGATGGAGGGAGTTTAGGTCGTTAAAAAAAATAGTTTGCATTTGAAGGAAACAACCTCTCCTTTGTGGGAGTAAAGACCCTGCTTTTGGGGAAGAAACCAACTGGTGAGGAAGCTCACATTTTTTTCAAAACACTTCACTTTTGTGTATAAATAAGTGAGATCGATGAGTGGAAAAAAGGGGTCAACCACAAAATGGTGGATCACATTTCGTTCCCCAACCAGATCACATAAAGGTGACATTTATTTTGTGAAACAAATCAAAGGGGGAGCATGTGCTGAAACCACCAGATCGAAGAAGTGGATGAGATTGTTGAAGCCTCAGGGGTCATATTTTTGTGGCCAGTCAAATCAATGAAGGGAATCAGCGAAGGAGGAGACTCTTTCTCACATTATTCTGGACATCGAATGGTAAACTAGAATGCTGGTGTTTTCGTCGTGGGTTGGCAACTTTGTAATCAAAGCTATATATTTATATAGCAGTAGTCTAGACATTTTATCAAATTATTCTTTTTTTATGGTTATTTTTTCTTAGGATATTTGTCGGAAATCCAGTAATAAATTGTTAGATTCGTAAATTTGAGTGATTATTTTTGTATAATCTGAGTGCTTTAAGAATTTATTAGAGTGTTGAATCCATTTTTATATTCAAAAATAGATTTTAAACAACAAAAAATAATGATTTTGAATAGATTTGTGTCACAGGATTCCAAAAAAAAAAATTCATAGAATAATTATACAACACTTTTTGAATATAATAGTGAAGATATCTTTTGACCAATTTTTACTTTAATAATTAGATTATTATATGGCAACATTGATGTGAGTTATGCAATACATTTATTTGTCTAGTTTTATGTGAAATTGTGAGAATGCATTTTTTCTTACAAAATAATTCATTTATAAACCATATATGCATATGAGCCTAATAGTCATTAACTTTAACAATTCTTTTGATAAACTTAATAATTTATCAATTTTCTTGTCTTGTATCTGATTTCATGTAGTAGAATTAGCTTATAATTAGTATAGAATTAAGTACGTATTTTTATTTTTCTTTTAATAGATTAAATTAGAATTCTTTTCACAATTAAGAAATTTTGTTTTTATTATTGTTTAGTGCATAACAGATTCACATATCAGTTGGAAGTTACCATTCCAAAGAAGAGTAAGTGTAATTGGGACTTGCGATCATACAACTTTTCCTTTATTGGTAGAGGAATGTTTCCTCCTATCAACAAATTTTATTGGATACAAGAATACTTATATCATATTTTTTGAATCACAATTTATTCAAAAAATAAAAATATATGTATTTGTACTTAAACTTTTATTGAATCATGTGAATTAATTTCTTAGATTCAATAATTAATCTCTCTTCTTGTGCTTGATTTGAATAAATTCTCTCCTAGCTATCTAGGATATGTATTAGTTAGATATTAGAATAATATATACACTATATAATATAGTATATAATAAGTATTTAGATTAGATATACTTTGAATTGCATCAATATTATATCGTATCCAAAATCTCTTTTGGTGGCAACTAAGTTCACATACCCGTGGAGATCACTACACCAAACAAGCATAGGCCTAATTAGGACCTTCCATCGGGTGATCATCCCTCATTTTTGTTGGCATAATTTTTCCAACCATCAAAATAACACTGAAGGTCCAAAACCCTATCCCTGGGAGGTGAAGTGCCAGAAGGTTTGTAGGCTCTGAGGTGGTTAGTTGATGCATCAAATTCTCAAGTTCACAACATTTGCATACAATCTCCATTTTGGGTGTTTATTAGCTCATTGGAAAGATCTAATCAAGAAGTAATAATGTTGGCAGGGTTTGGGAATTCCAAGGAAATCCTAGGCCCACAAATGGCCAAAAAACATTGTTTAGGGCCTCAAAATAGACCTAGAAGTTTAGGACCTAAAAATCATAACAAAAATCAGCCAAGATGGAGAACCATGATGAGTGAGTGGAAGAGGTGGGTCGTCACCGAAATCCACCTCCATAAATTCTCCTCCCTTAGGAAGAAATGTTTACCATTGCATCTAGTTCAATCAAGAGATGGGGAGACTTTTGTTGAATTTGAACCTTGTAGATTTACTTGCCTTGTTGAAGTAGCTATCCTACTTTGACAGCCTAAAATATTTGTATGTTTTATTTGTGGGTGCCGTTTATCTTAGTTTCCATGATCTAATCCATGAGATCCCGTGAAATGAATTTGGGGTTGACTTTTGTAAGGGACAATTGCTCAAGCACCTCTGAGGTGTTTAGCAAAGTTGGGGAATGGTGGTCATCTTGTTGTTTATAGTTGGCATTGGCCTTCTCCAAGATATCATGAACATGTTCATGGAGGTGCTAGATTTGTTTAATTAATTTGGCTTCTTTGTTTTCCTAGGTCTAAGCATGGGAGGACTCTATTGAGGAAGTTGGAATGGACAGAGCTACATTAGTGGGAGCAAAGGATTGGAACCAAAAACACACTTGAAAAGGGATGTGGCCAATAGATTTGTGGAGAGATATATTATAGCTATGATGAACATATTGGAAGATCTTATCCCATGTATGTGGATGCATGAAGTTGTACATGTGTAGGATATGCATAATCATCTTGTTGACCTCCTCTATTTTTCCATCTATTTGGGGATGAAAGGAAGTCAATTTGGTCTATTTGGTGTCCATTAGAGACCATAGGATGGACCCAAAGGTGTTGAGGAACCTTCTATCCCTATCTAAAATGATGGTCCTTGGTATCCCAAACATGCACAAAGAAGCGTTTAGAAGTGGCCTCCAGTGTGATACTATTTTTATAGGGTGTCAAAACGTTCATCTTAGAAAACCAATCAAGAACCACAATAACACAATTCTGGCCATGTTTGGTGGAAGGAAACCCAAACATGCAATCCATGGAGATGGACTCCTAGGGCTTGTCTAGTGAAGGGAGAGGAGTGTACAACCCCTTCTTCTTGATGGGGGGACTAATAATGGAACATGAAGTGCATGACCTGATGTACTAGCCGATGTCATGTCGAAGCTTGGACAATAGGAATGCTTCTGAAGTACTTCTATTGTCTTCTCCACTTAAAAGTTCCTTGCCACGCAACTGTAATGTACCTCCCAAATTATCTTTACACACTTGCTTGAAGGAACAAAAATATGGCCAAGAAAACACAAGAGTGCATCCTAGAGGTGGAAGTCTGGAACTTGTTTCTTGGCACTCAAGGTATGAAGTAGAAGTGAATTCAAAGTCATTGTTGTATGATTATGGCCAACCAGAGGTCTCATTCTCACGGAATTTAAGAACTGTGGTGAGGGACAAAACTAGGGCCAATTGAGACAGTAAAAAACCCATTTCGTGTTTCTCTTCTTGCACTTAATATTTAGGTGAAATTGTTGTAGGTATTGGACTTCTCATGGTGTTCATTTTGTAGCTTTCCTTGTGTTTTAATGAATAGTAAAGGCTTGTGATTACTATGGATGATTTTTCCCTACCTAAAAAGTGATTCTTTCCCTCTCAAAATGCATGTACAATGGATTACATCTCTTTTTCGTTGTCATAGGAGGAAGCTAGTTCAAATAAATATATTGAATTACAAGTGTTATCAAACATTGAGCATTGTTGACATTGATGTTTCCTTGTTTTTATTGCATTATAATATGTTTATTAGCAATGGGAATTATTTTTTCAGTAATATTGAACATGCCTAGTCACTAGCATAAAGGATTAACAAAATTAGTAAAACTTCATGTGTTATAACCATACTTTGCGATCCAAACACAACAATGGATACTCAATAGACATCAATATGTTAAACAATTCTCATCTTGTTTTCCAAATATGATATACCCCACATATTTTACCACTAATAGGTTCAAGGATATATCATCACTCCTAATAGTATTCATCACAAAATAAATCCTACTCAAACTTTCAACATAAATCATAATAAATTTACAAATACTAATTTTTTCATAGTTCACCAATCAATAAAATTTCTAAGTATTTGGTCAAGGCTTTAGTCAGATGAATGCAATCATAGAATAGACCCCAAAGTATTGAACCAACATCCATGCTATTAGAACAATCATAAATGAATAATAAGTTATGTCCATTATGATGTTAATTGCTAACAAAGGGAGGAAACAAATGTCATTGCTTCAAATGCTTTGATATATACCAATAGAACTAAAACCATATTTTCCAATGTATATGAACTTGGATATCATATGAGAAACATAGAAGCCAACATATCATGAGGTATGACTATATCACCATTGATATGACCAAGTCACCAAAAATATTGTTGCACACTATAACATTTAAGTGAAGGTAAAACATGCTTTCTTTCCATAAGATCAATGCCAACAAAATGTCTGAGTCATGACCAATGTCGTTCTTAGCAAAAATAAATAGATTTTCCAAAATGAATTCTAAGTAGAAAATATTGCTCAAAAGATCAATGTTGTCCTAGAATAAATATTTTACATTATTTATGTTCATTTTATTGGAATTCCACCAAAATTATAAAACTATGATGAAACAAGAAATCATCACATAAGTACCTTTTCTAACATCAAAGAAAATACCATGAATTATCAATGAAAAATACAAACAAGCGAAGCATCATCACAATAACATTCAAAGAATCAAAATCAATTTCCATAACACCCAATTTTGACAAAAATGCATCATCATAAAAATGTACCATTAAATGAATTATGACACAAAGTGCATCATCCTCATAATACCCTTTACAATTGTTAATTCAAACTTTTCAATTACAAAGTAGGTGGGAAAGCCTAGGTTACCTATTAGGAAACTTTGAGAAGAGGTATGTTATGTGATTAAAACAAATCAATGTCACTAATCAAATCAAATGAATTCAGTTTATGGTATGGTCCCAAAATGCATGAAATAATAATTTATTAGACTTTAATTTTGGGACAGATTGTAAAATTTTACAATATTTCATTGACCATAAGGGTGGTTAATATGGGTGGGCATGACCTTACAAGTACATGAAATTTTAAGGAATGAAATTTTTATTGGAAGTGCATAAACTTTGGAACATTTTTATAATATTAAAATGTTGATTTTAATCAAAATCATTCGAAATGTTGTAAATATTTTTTAATACATCTTTTAGAAAAAAAATGATAGTTTTCAAAATAATTTCATTTTAAGTTTGGGTAAATATACCTTTTGAAGTATTAATTTTTTTTTGGGAAAAATAGAAAATTTATCCAAAATGAAAAATATTAAAACCTAATATTTTCAAAATGTAGAAAAATCAAAGATTATGGTGGAAGCCCTATAAATGGAAAATTTTAAAATATGCATAAGAACAAACACATAAAATTATGATTGGCATGAAAATAAATAACATAGATACATAAAGGCACAAACCCACTTAGATAATCACACCAAATAGGCTTAACACATGTGCAGCAAGTGAATTTGGTTTAAGTGGATGTCAATCACACCAATGGGGCTTAACACACATCCAACAAGTCAAATTGTTTTAAGTGGATGTTTATAGGATAATCTATCCCTTATGATAATCCCAAGATATGAAAATGTAGGATGGTGAGAATTACCTACACTAAATTATTGAGAAAGACTTTGAGGTTGATTACACTTCATAAGTTGAAGAATATGGTAGGCTAAACAAATACAATGGATATCAAAACTCAATATTTATAAAATTTGATATATATAATTTATGCCCTAATGCTTGATATAATTAATGTTTAACCAACATTCTTAATTCTAGCAGTCTTGAACTTGCACGTGTAATACAAGTGCAACAATATTTTTTGGTAAAAAAGTAAGATAAGATAGTCACAAAACAAAGAAACACCCACACATCCACTATCCTTGTACCATATTTTCTTACTTCCTTCTATGATTATCCTCTTCTACAAATTTTAGTAGTACAAACTTACCACATAGTGGAAATATATATAGTTAAGAGTCCCATCTCCATTATTAATAAGTTGCATCAATTATTTAACTCCTTGCATGAAATAAAATGCCTCAATTTATTAACGCATTCCCTAAGAGATAGAATAAAAATACTTCATTTGAAATTTCTTTGGATTGGCATTCAAGGGGCATGAAAACAAATGCTTATGAACTACTCTTGTAACAACATATCTTCTCACATGATAAAAATTGAACAACACTTTAAGCAATATGTCTTCTCATCTATTACAAATTTAAAAATTCTTGTAATAGCATGTATTCTCATCTATTACAAATTGAACAAATCTTGTAGTAGCATGTCTTCTCATTTATTACCAATTAAATTAGAATAGAGGAAATGAGAAGAAACCAAATTGATATCCACTCTCAAAACCTCTTATGTTTATCACTGGAGATTTGATTAATGGATCAAAGTAGGGTGGTGATATTGCTTCATTTGAGTTTAGTGCCCTCCTAAGACAACGACATATCTAGCACTTTAAGTTTGTCATTGGAGGCTTGACTAGTTGGTAAAACTCGAGTGGTGATATTCCTACACTAAGGTGGGTTCAATTCCTTATTAGGTCTACAAGTACCAATAAATTCACAAATCGTGTAAAACAGTCCCATTGTTGAACAAGTGAAGGTTAGAAGCATATTATAGGTAGCAACAAAATAGTCACCAAGTTTG
Organism: Picea glauca; assembly: GCA_000966675.3. Lineage (NCBI taxonomy): Eukaryota > Viridiplantae > Streptophyta > Pinopsida > Pinales > Pinaceae > Picea > Picea glauca. Next base: position 69,119 of record JZKD02S1431326.1, read on the forward strand.
GGGTAACAAGAAATTTAAAATGAATTTTTTATTTATAAAAAAGTGTTATGTTTTAAACACAAATAAATATATCTAGTATCTAACTTATCTAATATCATTTATGAGACTAAGGCTACATGTTGCTAGAAAGCACATGATTTCACTAGAGCTAGCCTCAACAATGACCACAAGGGAGACTAGCTTTCTTGTGAAGTATATTTAGGTAGAAACTATCTTTTGGTCCTCGAGTAAGACTTAAAACTACCTTTGATTGACTAAGAGATTGTCTTCCTCAGATGTAAGGAAACAAGATAATGGCTCAAGACCCAGAGGAATTTAGCAGGAGAGAAAGTATGCCCCCTTACAAAACACCAATAGATTATTTCAGACACAATGGTTTTTCTTGAATAATGGTGATGATTTAACCACATTTGCAAATAACAACCAATGATTACTATTCTTGTTGTGAATTAACAACTAAGTTACGATAGGTTTGTCAACCCTAGAATTAAAAATAAATATATGATATCGATAAATACATTAGGGTTTCCAATAACATTTCTCTCACATAGAAAGCATGAGTCAAGATACCATTGGAGCATTTCTCTTGCCTCTTGGATAGTGAGAGTGAGGGAGATCAAGATCAAGTATCTTCTCTCTAATCAATGTGGGTACAAACAAAGTATTGGTAGGGAGGTCATCTTGATCTAATTCAGACATGGAAGCAATGGTAGGGGAGCATCTTGATCTATTTCACACAGGAAAGTAATTTAGTAAAGAATATATAGAGTACCAAAGGGGAATATAAGAGTCTCTATTGTTTCCAGCACTGATGAGGCACTTGGATGATTTGTGGGTTGATAAGTGATTTCTATAGTTTTTCATTTTCACTTCGATGATATTCGACTAGATAAATTATTTCTACAACGAATAATTATACAAATCATTTATGAACCTGGAGATCATCTAAGTACCTCACCAACCTTCACACTTGAAATCATTTAAACAATTTTTCTTTTTAATTTGTGTGATTTTTTATTTGAGAACTTTTAATTACTTTGAATGGTTATAATTTGAAATGTTTTATGGTTTTTTTAGAATAAGTTTTTTTTCCAAAAACTTGTCCAAATTCTTTCCTCCAAAGACTTAAATGTTGCATCATATAATTATAACATTCCACTTGCTAAATCTTAAATATTTCATCCTATAGTTATAATATTCAACTTGGCCTTTCAAGAAATATCAAAAAAATATATTAGAAAATTAGAATCATGAGCGCACACAAAAGCTATCTTGATTTTTATATTTATTATAAATTGAAAGAAAAATGTGTGTATATCAAAACAAGTACATCAATACACAAAATGTTCAAAATGCAAATGACAAAGATGGAAAATCCATCCAATTATATCCTATTTTTCATTGGGGTTGTGTGTATCTTTGAGCATCCTAAGCACTACTACTAAATCCTCCAAGGTTCCAACTAGGATTAACCTAAAACAAGTAGAGATTGAGCACGGTTGCATGCATATAATTATCTAAATAGGATACATTCTCCATTCCTTCGGAGGCCTCTCTGTAGCTATCTATATTTTGAAGAATAAGGAAAAAATTACAATGGACTTATACAAGATCTTATGCCTTTTTGGAAGTCGAATTGTTATACTTTTAGTTGGGATTGTATGAAATGATAAGTTAGCACTTCAAAGGGGTCAAAGAAATCTCATAACATCCCCCAAACTCCAAAAATCAGTTATAATCTGTCTAGCATTAGCATGGGCATCACAACAGATTTGCACATGCCACACCATGCCATGCACACAGTATGTCGTACACGCAGCATGTCGTACATACCATGCCATGCACACAGTATGTCGTACACGCCACAAACAAACCACGTGGGTGATGCATCGTAACAGAACCATGTTTTCATGAATACCAGGTTTTCATCAACCAAAGGGAGCCCGAGTCCAAGAAGTATCATGCCAGCCTCATCTACCCTGCAATCCGAAGAGCCATTAACAGTGCCTCTGTTGATATTGCTATTTTTCTCCACATTATGCTGAATCACACTGGTGCTTAAATGGGCCGTGTTGGATGTTGAGATCATCTGATGAGCGGGAAGTTATAGCCTTAATGTGGAAGGATATTCACACGGTGAAGGCAAGGGAGGGAATTTTTAAGGAACTTCATGGGCAGCGGGTGACAAGAATTTGAATTTTTCTTTTGAATTTGTAATGTATTTTTATTGAAATGGACTGCCATCGGATTTCTGAAARACTTTRATTGTTTTGAATGGTTACAATTTGKAATGTTTTCAGATGCTAACGAACCTTTAWTTTCAGAGGAGAACGAAGATGGCAGGAGAGGAGAAGGGCATTGATTATCGTCCTTGCTGGAAATMTTTGACAAGCCATGAAGTGGACGAACTTTTGTTGGGTAAATCTTTGACAAGCCRTGAAATGGACGAACTTTTGTTGGGTAAGAGTAGAAGTTGCCACAGGTTGAAGAAACTTGAAGCAAGAAGTTCAGAGAGAGTAATATAGAGTTGTTAAGAGAATTGTTTGCAACTGGAAAGGGGTAAACCACTTTACGCATCACAGAAAGGGCAAACCACATTATGCATCACAGAAAGATATAATTTGTGACTTCTGCTATAACTCTGTTTTAAATCAAATTTACTATATCTACATAAATGACAAATCCTCACATTATTGACTGTTCTTTATTTTGTTTACATGATAATTGTAGGTGTCAAATGAAAACTCTAACCTTTTGCAGGCCGAGTAGAAGAATTCAAAGGAAAAAGAATTTTCATCTTCACATGCGTTATGATATAAGTCTCCTGTATTTAATTCAACTCAACTCTTTAATACAATGAAAAACTTTTTTAACCTTATGTAGCTAAATACAAATATACTACTGTGGATGTATTTGAATAGTTTCCAAAGGACATTTCTCTGGTTGGTTCTTTAAAATATATGGATATAACTAGAGTATTTAAATACTTTCTCATCAAAGAGTATCAAGGTAATAACCTTGATATTCTTTGATGTCAAAGTAATTACCTTGACTCTTGGATGAGAAAGTATTTCAGTATTCTTATTATTATCCATCAAAATACCAACCAAGGAATGTCTCCTGAAAACCGTTCAAATGGATCCACAATCTTATATTTGTATTTGGTTGTATAAGTTAAAAAAGTCTTTCATTGTATCAAAGACTTATCAATTATGAAGAAAGAGTATGTATGAAAAAAGCAAAGGGATTTATGGTTTTACAATAACAAAGCGAAGAGAATGATGCAAAGGTTTCAACAATAAAGCAAAGGAGTTTGATGAAAATCTTGATCAAGGTACTTATATTGATTGAATCAATTATGAAGAAAGAGCATGTATGAAGAAAGCAAAGGGATTTATGGTTTTACAACAACAAAGCAAAGAGAATGATGCAAAGGGGGTTGATGAAAATCTTGATCAAGTACTTATATTGATAAATGATGATGTATTTAATATTCATGTATTATTATAAAGTAATTACATTTTATTTATTATTTTCAATATTTTTCTCATTTTTATTTTATATAATAAGTTTCAATTTTTTTATAATTATTTAGTATTTATATTAGTATAACAATTTTTACACTAATTTACAGTTTTAGACGTTTCATGGTTGGTTCTTCATTGAAATGTCAAGTAAATTGGTATCCATCTTAAAATACAAGTCTTAGTAATTTTAAAAAGATAAAGTTTAGAAAATTTGAAATCTGGTAATATTTCAAAAGTTTTTTTTTTTTTTCTTTTTTTCATTTTTAGACAAGAATGAGTCCACCTTGATAAATTAATTTGAACAGTGTCACTAAGAGGGAAACATCTTGACATTTATAAAACATAATGTGGCATAGGTTATGACCAAGTGAAAATATTTATTTTTGTATTCATTTGAACAACATGATTGGAATATACCAGTGGTTAATGTGGTTCTTCTCTTGGCATCCATCTAATCAATGCCCATGACCCATGTGTCAACCAACCTCCAGTTCCAGTGGTTAACTAGGGGCTCTAGGGTATTGGGGGTGGGGTGAATAATAAGGAAACATAATATGTTTCCCTATTATTCACCCCACCCCAATACCCTCATTTATAATTTATTTGTTTATTCATTTGAACAACATGAGAGACATATTTTTCAGGGTATCTTAGCTTAACATGTTTCCAATTGTGACCATAGGAGGGATTGGTTCATTCTTTTATATTATCATCCCAAGCTAGCCATTAATAGGAAGAGTGACTCAACGATTATGCACTTCTCTAGTTTCTAAACTATTTCATTGTCATATTAATGTTAAATGACCTGGGATTGATCAAAGTGATTTTTATTTCTTCTATAAATTTTTCAAGATTTTTATACAAAGTTTTTTTATTATCAATTTTCTTATTATCATGGGATTCATTAGTGTCAATTGGATAGGTTCAATTCATAAAGTCAAGGACTCATTTAATGACAAAGAATATTAAGTATAAAAAATTACACTTTGTATCATAAATCTCTACCGCTATGACCATTGCTTCTATGTGGAATTGTAACCTCTATCATATGTAGAATTGTAACCTATATCCTTGTGACCAGTGCATGAGTGGTAGTGCTCAATGTCTCTATGTGGAATTATAAAGTCTATCATTGTGACCCGTTCTTGAATGGGAATGCTCAATAAAGATTACAAATCCCTTTTAATGATAGAGTGGCATTGTTTTAGGTACATTTTCGTGACATTTCTATCAAATTTCATTTACATGATATTTTGACCTAATTTCACTTTTTTCCCCTTTTTTTCACATGATCAAGCCAACCTATAATGAGTCGATGTAGCTAAATTCCCTCTTTGTTGGATGGTATTTCCCACATCCAAAAAATTCAATGCCAACATCCATTGATGTGTAATTTTAGGCGTATTTTTATTATCATTAGAATTCCAATGCTTCTATCATTTACATGCATCCACAATTGTCAAATGATTAACATTTTTCTCTGAGTTATAAAGCCTTATTACAATTTCCATCAATTTACGCTATTTCCAATCAACACATCAAATTCATCTCTAGATATAGTGTGATAACATAGATTTTGGGATGACATATACTTCCATAAACTTAGATATCAATTATTGGATGCATGGGTAGGTGAAATTTCATTGTTAGAAAATGTAGGAAAACAAAGAAAATAAGAGAGATTCTTTAATCTTGGAGCTTCAATATCTAGAACTGAAAATAAGATGTCAACACAAACTTCTAATTATGTGTCACTCCATTTGTTTATAGACACATAACAAAGTTTGATGGTAAATAGAATGTCGGCATTGAACTTCAAGATGAAACTGGGATAATGTTGAATTTTGCTGCTTTTCTTAAAAACTCTCGAGAGCCATTGCGTTAATCACAAGAACGCCAAAAATTATTATTGATTGAACTACAATCTAAGAATGAGTGGTAGAAGGATGTTGTTTAAAAAATGAAGGATTTGGAGAAAGAGATTAACTATCTAAAAAATAAGTGATAATCTTATGGAGAATCAATTCTTGCAATCATTTCTATTGAGATTTTAGAATAACCAAACGAAAGAGGATATGAAATTTGTTAAGAGGCCTTGAATTTCAATGGGACCACAAGGATGCATGCATAATGGAAAGAACTTTACTACTCGAAAGAAGTCAAAATGGATAGGATAGAAAATTTTGGAACATATTCGAATAAATTCAATGTTTGGGAATAGATGTAGAGAGCATTCACGTAGTCTATTAATTTGCAATGCGTTAGACAAAAAATGAGGGTTTACAAAAGGAGAAGACTTACCAAATGACTACATCTAAGAAGTTTAATGATCAATTCAAGGATCAAAAAATGGAATTGGAAATAGTGTTCATACCCAATTGCAAGTGCAAAACCAACAACTCAATTTTTTTTTACCAAGTATAGGTCATATGATAATGAAACACCTTGAAGAATAATGATGTAATTGGTAAGAAGATAAATAGGAAATTTATAATGAAATTGCAAAAACTATGGTAACAAGATAAATAAGAACTTATGAATGAAATCGTAGAATGTAACCTTTACATGAGATACTCATATAAACACGTTGATTTTCCTAAACTATAAGGAAAAGATCTAAGACATGAGTATAATTTATTTTTTCTGATTTTTCTTTTTTTTATAACGTGGAAAAACCTATCATAACTTAGTTTTAAATTGGTAATGAGTGCAACCATAATTGGTTGTTATCCATGAATGCAAGATGACTCATTATCATTATTAAAGGAAAAATGATGCCATATGAAATAGCATGTTGGTGGTCCATAATGGGTAAGGCTTTCACTCTAGTCATATACAACTGGATCTTGGTATTGAAGAATTCCTAAAGGTTTCTGAGGAACAAAATCCAATGACATGGAAGCTCTATCTATACTTAAATATAAGGGATGAATCTACCATATGCGCGAATTCAATTAAAATTATGATGATATTGGGAATTCCAGATATAGAGTATGAACATGTATTTTTAGACAAGTGTTCTCATGTTGTAAAGGAGAACAAAGAAATCTCTAAGGGTTTATTTTAATGTGAACAATTCCTATTAAAGGTACATGGATGTCTTCTTCAAGAAAAGGTTGTTGTAATGTACCCCTTACTTGGGTACCTCGAGAATTCACATTCTTGATGAATTGTGAGCCTCTAGTATTGTTTTTATTAAACAAAAAATCATGCATAACAGACCATGCTCCAAGAAACATGTAGTTACATATATAAATGAAAACCATATATGCTATGGAATGCACAACAACAAAAATATTCCAATAACATCAACAATAATCAAGCATAATATAACATAGAATAAATATAAGAAACATAGAAAAGAGAACTTATCTCCATGAAATATTCATATCGACTCATCATAGACGTCAAACATTCCACCCAACCTTAGGCTCTACTGCACATTCACTCTCTACAACAAGCCACTCCCCAAGTTGAGGCTATGAATCCACAAGGATGGGTGCTTAGGACGATTCTAAAACACACACAAGTTAGATATCAAGATATCACTATTTTTCTTAACCACGAAACAATTCCCAACTTTCCAACTCTCTTTCCCCTATAAAATTGTTGTGAAACCTAAATAGAGAATCTAAGTAACAACAATTCGTACAAAGCTTGCAAATTGAGAGAAGGAGAGAAGAGATGAGAGAAAATAATCAAAAGAATTGTATTCATTGTATGAGTAAAATGGTAAAATAAACATGATATAATCTACATGGCTAAGTGAAGTTGTCATAGTAATGATCTAGAGAGATCTAGATACTCACTAACAGAAACCGAAGTAATTTACACCCTAGTCCTAGTTAATCGGTCCATGCAATCATCAGTTAACTAAGTCATGTGTGTGGAAGTGAGAGACACACATGAAAACACAAGATATGCACCCTCTTGGCCACATGCATGAGATATGCACACTCCTGATGAGGAAACTAAGGTGAACCTGCAATTGTTTGTGATAAAACTAAGGTTGTCATGCATGAGTGACTTCCACTAGTCTAACTGAGGTGTAACTGACTCTAAACTGAAGAGTGAGCTTAATTTGTAGGGGAATATTCTCAAGAGAGAATATTCTCAACATTGGACTATCAACCTTAGGAATATAATTACCTATGTTAGTGTTTAATATCTCCAACACCCCCCTTAACACTACTAGGGTGTACATGATGAATGGGTCCTGACAACCAAGGCCATGTTAGGTACCCATTGTACAATGCATCTAAGAATGAAACATTGAAAAAATAGAGGAAAGAGATAAAACCTCATGGGAAAACCCCCCCTCAAAGTACATTGCACCAAAAATGAATAACAAACAAAAGTAGTTTCTAAGCAACTATGTCCTTCACTCCATGACCATTGTGCAAGAAGTGGAACTTTTGCTCAGTAAATGTCTTGGTGAAGATGTATGCAGTCTGTTCGGTGGATGGAAAATAATGAAAATCGTTGATCATTTCATGTACCATATCTCTGATGTAATGCATATGGATATCGATGTGTTTGGCACACTATCACTGCAATGGGTCTTTGAAAAACTTGAGAGTACTCTGATTGTCACACCAAATGGAATTCAATGGTGAAATTGGATGACAAGCTGAGCGAGGATGTAGTGTTCCCAAGGCCGAGCCCCGTTGCAAATCATGATATATGAAATGAATTGTAAATATGCTCTATAGGCTGGTGAGCCAAGTTTTGAATAAGCCGGTAGGCTTATGTGTTTGTTAGGCCAGGGATCCTAAGTGTTGAAGGCCAGGAGCTTGTTGTTGTACTTGTATGTATACAGAATAATTAATAAAATATAAACATCGTCGGGTGCAGACCAACCACGATGAATGAGTGAAGGGGGATTGAGCGTCCACAGAGTGGGCAAGGACTTAGGGGCTGGAAGGTGGAAAAGGGGCTAAGTGTTGAGCCTAGGGGGCTTAAGCCTAGGAATAATATTTTAATATTATTTCCAAAAAAATCCATGTGCATATTATGTTATCCTAAGTTCCTGGCAAAAGGAAAAGCGTGTAAAAGGGAGGCATGCGGATGGAACGCATGCAGTTCCAATGGTGACAAGTGTCCACCCTGACGCATGCAAATAAAACAGACGAGGTAAGCCGTGAGGGGGGCTCTCTCATCCATTCGACCCGACTGTCCTGAGCGTGATCCGTGCGAGCCAGTCTATAAGAGTTCTTGGTGTAATTATGATACGGGGAAAGAAAGCATGTGTTCGTTCGGAAGAATCTGTGTACACCCCTATTCGGATCCATGGAGTCTGTGTCTGGTTCTAGGAAAACTCGTGTGCGCATTCCCTGAACGAGAAGCCTGTGTTGAATTCGAGTGCGAAGAGAGAGTGCGAAGAGGAAGGAGAGAACTCCTGGAAGGAACCCTGTAGCTTCCATAGAGCTCGGAGACTTCCGGTCTGGTCTGTTCCTGTAACCCAAGGTAAGGGAGATTGGCAACCGAAGGACTGTCCAGATGACAGAGAAGGTGCATTCTCCTGGGGTGGAACAGGCATGTGGGGAATGAGGGTTTGTGGGAAGTGAGCGTGGGAGATTCTTGGGAGAGCATTCTGTCCTTGTGGTTGTGTGTGACTGTTTTCCCTATAACCTCAGTCAGAGCCTAGATTCCTTGCCTTGGGGTGGAGCTTAGTCCTAGCTCGGGGGTGACCCACTGCTGAGATGATGAGCAGTGTGGTCTAACGCTGGGAGGTTCGTGGAAGGCGTGCATTTGGTTGGTGGAATTCACCACTGTCACAAGATAAGTATCTAACTATGTCTTATCACATTTTATCATGTCTCTTCTATATATGTTATCATGATTTCCACTCTGTATACGAATTAATATGGAATGTTATGGATTGTTTAGTTATAGCAGTAAATAACATGTTTTACTCTGGAACTTAAATGGGTTTAATTGTTAGATGCATGTGGATTATATACTGGACTGTGTTCATTATTAAAAAGTGTGTACAGCTTGTTACATAGTGCGTTATAAGCTCTGGGTAAGAAAAAAGGTGACACTACAAATTGGTATCAGAGCGAAGGTTTCGACGCTGAGCCTAGATGGGCCAGTGGAGCGGTCTTTGGACCGAGAATGTGAAGGGAAATTGGGTCTGGAGTGGCCAATTTCGGACCCTGGTTTGCTCTGAAGTGTCAAGGAGATACTTGACAAGTTGTTTTTTTTTAAGCTCAGGAGGTTTAGCGGTGCGGTGAAACCGCAGTTGGTGTCGTCTATGACCACGGGGAGATAGGTCTCCACATCAATGGTGTTGGAACCTTAGGATCTGTTCGGGAGGGAAGACGATCCCTTGTGACCATCGGATCTGGAAAAATGTGCGTAAGGATTAAAATTCCTTTGGAAATGGCACAGGAGTGTGGAAATCGCAATACACGAAATCCCGAATTAGTTAGAAATCGTCTGATTCGTCAGATCTCGGTCGGAAAACCCGACAGCCATTGGATCTGTCGGGAGGTGTCTGAAGGTTAAAACCTCAGTGATTAAAGGTGAAATCCCAAAATAGATCTATACCGTCCGAAAGACGGAGGACACGTGTCGTGAGATTTTCCATTTCGGGAAATCGGGAATCGCGATATCGGGAGTCCTGGTAACAAGGGACAGAGAATTTGCATGATGGAAACCCCGGAACAATCATGGATTGTCTTATTTGAGATGGCCACGTGTTGTGAGACTACCTATTTCGAGGATCGGGGATTCGGAAGTTCCGATGACAAGAACTCAGACTTTTGTCATGATAAATCCCGACCATACTATCGAGACTTTAGCATGTGACTAAGTCCCGATGAATGGACGAGATTCAGTCAGGGAATCTCAGGGTTTGTAAAGACCGTTCGATGTGAGAAAGATCTGACTGTTGGATTTACGCGTGGAATTTCATATCGGGGATTAGGTGTTGGAAATCCCGACATCACTACAAAAGGAATTGCGAAATCATGAAACGTGATATCCCGACGGACAAAGGAACCGTGTGGGGGCCACAGGATCCGAGAGGTGGACAGGTGGCATGCCGTTTCGGGTTTTCACGGCGAGAAGTCCCAAAAATTTATGCATTTAGGATTCGGTATATTGCGAACTCCGAAACGCCGATGGAGTGAGGGATCGTTGAATAGTCAATCGCGCGAGTGTATCGAAGAAACGACATGTCGAGGTTCGGGATTCAGTAAAGCAAGTTGTCCGACATCGCGGGTGCCAAAATCACGATAGGGGAAAACCCCGATAAGGATATAAGGTTGTGGTCTTATAGGAGGCGGTCACATGGACCTAGGCATAGCCGTGAGAGGACTAAGGCAAAAGGCGCATTGGAAAATCAGAGATCGGGAGTTCGTGAGGATAGGAACTCATGTCGTCAAGGATCACGAAACCCCGACACCCGAAGTCTCAATCGGGGAGATATACCCCATAGACACTGGAAGAGCACCACGTGCCAGCGTGTGTGAAGACAGACGAGAGTGGTGGGACCCTAATGATGTCACGGAAGGTGACAAGGATCCTCCGAAAAAGCACCACGTACCACTATGGTAGAGGGCGACAGCTGTGTTGTAGACCCGTAGAATAAGGTAAATCAGAATTTCGGAAGTCAGGGGTGGGGAAGGAGAGTGAAACAGGAGTTCTCCAGTACCGAAACTCCGAAACCCCAAAATTCAAGGTCCTGAAAGTCCCAAAATACTGAAAACTGATGTTTTGAACACTTGAAAAATACAGAGCTGAACAAAGCTCAAAAAATTCGTGAAATTGAAACACTTTCTTAAAATCGATTGTCACGAAAGATGAGGAATTGTCAAGAAACAAAGGTTTGACAAAATTCGAGTCGTCTGCGCATTATATTGCAGAAGACTGATGAGTGCCAGAACTGTTGGGAAATTGCCGCAAAATGCAAAGAAATGGAAGAGATACATAATACTTCCAGTTCAAGAAACTTATTTAAACCGAAATGTCTTTTATTTTGTTCGAACTGGCTTATAAATATTGTGGATTGTTCGTGAAAGTTTAATGGCCTGAAAAATTCGAATTGAATTGCACAGTGCGTGTGCAGAGTTCAACGAAGGCCAGAACTCTAGTTAATCAACGTCGAGTATGGAGTGGGGAAGAGTGCAAATTACCCCTGAAATGGAAGATGAACAGGAAGGAAAGGATGTTAACCTAGGAGTCAAAGGATCGAACTCTAATGGGCATGGAAAGGAGATGGATAAGGAAGGACACATGATGAAAATCATTGAAGGATTGCAAAGAGAGGCTAAGGCTCGTCGAGCTGATAGACGAAAGCTCATGAAAGTCAAGGATCGGCAGGGTGAATTAAACTTAAAATTTTTGAAGAGCCTGGAAAGAATAGAGAAGAAACTCAAGAAGGGAAGAGACTCAAGTACGATGGAGAGTCGCAGAAACCATGGGAGAAGAAGTAGGTCAAGGAGTGGTAGCCGACATCTCAGACGCTCCCAAAAACATTCCGACAGGAAGACACACAATAGTTCAAGCCCGTCTCCTACCAGAAAACATCAAAAATATGGAAAGGAGGAGTTGGAAGGGGAGATGAACAAAATTAAACCTCCAACATTTGATGGAGAGAATAAGAAGGAGGGAGATGCTGAGACATGGTTGCTTGGCATGAAGAAGTACTTCCAACTGAAGAATTATTCTGCCTATACAGAAGGAAGAATTGCAATGTACCAGTTGAAAGGAAAAGCATTCATGTGGTGGGATCAATTTGTGCAGGTGCAACACATCAGAGAGAAAGAGGTCACGTGGAAGGAGTTTAAGAGGTATTTCGAGAAGAAATACCTGACTAAAATATACTATGACAGAAAGATGAAGGAGTTCTTCGAACTCAAGCTAGGCAGCATGACCATTGATGAGTATGAACGAAATTTTCTGGAACTACTGAAGTATGTTCCATTCATCAAGGATGAGGTTGTCAAAATTCAGAGGTATCTGAGTGGACTGCCACCTTCCATTGGTGACAAGATTCAACATGATGATCCTAAGACCATGGAAGAAACCATAAGAAGGGAGAAATGTCTATACGAACAACAAAGAGAAGAGCCTAACTTTCGGAAGGCTTGGGATGACCGGAAGAGGTTTAAGAAAGAACAGAGACAGAAGGGAAACAAGCCTTCCTTTTTCAAAAACAGTCCTTGGGGACAGTCATCTTTTAAAGATCCCAGGAAAGTTGAAGGGAGTGAGTAGATGCCAAGGCCTCCACCTATGGAGTGTTGGGGATGTAAAGGGAATCATAGGTACAGAGACTGCCCCCACAGAAAAGACAAAGCGAGAACTGTCTATACTGTTCAACAAGCTGAAACAGTGGAGGACATGGGCAGCAGAATGTCGAGGATCTACGCAGCCATGGACAATAAGAAAGAAGAATTTCAATCACACATGATTGAAGTGGAAGGTATGATCAAAAACCGATCACTTGTTATTTTAATTGATTCAGGGGCTAGCCATAGTTATGTAGATCCTAGAGTGGTGGAAAGTTTGCATCTAATGAGAAGCAAACATGAGAAGTCTTGGTTAGTGTAGTTAGCCACAGGGACCAAGAGGAAGGTCACTGAATTGGTTAAGTCTTGTTCAGTGGACATGAAAGGAATGAGCACTAAGGCTGAATTGAACATTCTGCCTTTAGGCTCATATGATTGCTTAATTGGGATGGATTGGTTGGACCAGCACCATGCCCTTCTGGATTGCCGTAATAAGAGGTTCACATGTCTGGATGAAGAGGGAAGTCAGGTAATAGTCCAAGGAATCCTCAGAGCCATGGCTGTTAGAGAAATCTCAGCCATGCAGCTAAAGAAATGTTACCGGAAAGGCTGTCAATTATTTGCAGCCCGGGTGGAAGAAGTATTCCAAGATGAGGTCTCGAATTTGGAAGACCACAAGGTACTCAAAGAATTTAAGGACGTATTTCAGGAGGTACCTGGACTACCTCTGAAGAGGGACATCGTTTTTTCTATAAATTTGATGCCTGGAGCAGCTCCAGTTTCGAAGGCTCCTTATAGAATGAGTACACCAGAGATAAAAGAGTTGCAATTGCATCTCGAAGAGATACTAAAGAAAGGTTACATTCATCCCAGCATGTCACCGTGGGGAGCCCCGGTCCTATTCTTGAAGAAGAAAGATGGGACGTTGAGGCTGTGCATTGACTTTCGGCAGTTGAATAAGGTCACTGTCAAGAACAAATATCCTCTGCCAAGGATTGATGATCTTTTCGATCAATTGAAGGATGCGAAAATATTTTTGAAAGTAGATCTCCAATCTGGTTATCACCAAGTGAGGATAAAGGATGAAGACATCAACAAGACCACCTTTAGAACAAGGTACAGTCATTATGAGTTTACAGTGGTTCCATTTGGATTGTCCAACGCGCCTCCTGTCTTCATGTGCTTAATGAATGGAGTGTTTAGAAATTATTTGGACAAGTTTGTCATAGTCTTCCTGGACGATATCTTGGTGTATTCCAAGACAGAGGAAGAACATGAGAAACACCTTAGAATGGTGTTGCAGGTGTTGAGAGAACACCAGCTGTACGCAAAACTGAGCAAGTGCTCTTTTTACCAAAGGTAGATCCATTACTTGGGACACATTATATCTAAAGAAGGGATCGTTGTGGATCCTGAGAAGATACAGGCCATTCGAGAATGGCCAGCGCCAAGGAATATGACAGAAGTTAGATCCTTTATGCGTCTAGCAGGCTATTATAGGAGGTTCATAGTCGGATTCTCAAGGATAGCTCATGCTATCACTTCCTTGCAAAGGAAGGAGAAGAAGTTTCAGTGGACTGAAGAATGTGAGAGAAGCTTCCAGCAATTGAAGCAGCTGCTAACTAGTGCTCCAATCCTGAGGATTGCAGATCCAAACAAGGATTATGTAGTGTGCACAAATGCATGTAAGGAGGGGCTGGGAGGAGTTCTTAGCCAAGAAGGATTTGTAGTTTGTTATGAATCCCGAAAGTTGAAGGAGCATGAGAATAATTATGCCACTCACGATTTAGAGCTGGAAACAATTGTTCACGCATTGAGGAAATGGAGACATTACCTCATGGGCAAGAGATTTGAATTGAGAATGGACCATAACGGTCTGAAATATTTATTTGATCAACCGACCTTAAATGCCAGGCAAATTAGATGGCTGGAGTTTCTGTGCGAATATGACTTTGATATCAAGCATATCAAGGAGAAAGAAAATAAGGTGGTTGATGCACTCAGCAGAAAAGTGCACGAATTACATGCTACAACCATTAGCATGTACAGAACTGAGATGAAAGACAGAATTTTAGAAGCTGCAAATGTTGATTTGCAGTACAGAGGTCTAGTAGAAAAGCTACAGCAGCGTGAGAGACCACAAACCAAGGAAGGTTACACCATGGGAGCTAATGGTTTACTTCTGTATAAAAACAGAGTGTATGTACCCAATGTCCGAGAATTGAAGTTGTCCATTCTAAAGGAGATGCATAACGTGACTTATGCTGGACATCCTGGATATCAGAAGATTGTGGCAGCAGTCAAAGGCCATTATTTTTGGCCAAGTATGAAGAAAGAAATTGTTGAATACATCGCCAGATGTATGGAGTGCCAAAAGGTTAAGGCTGAGCATAGACACCCAACAGGGCTGTTGCATCCTTTACCTATTCCTGAGTGGAAATGGGACGTGGTAACAATGGATTTTATCACAGGATTTCCCAGAACAAGCAAGCAGTATGATTCAATCATGGTGGTGGTGGACAAGCTTACTAAAGCTGCCCATTTTATTCNCCATTGATGAGTATGAACGAAATTTTCTGGAACTACTGAAGTATGTTCCATTCATCAAGGATGAGGCTGTCAAAATTCAGAGGTATCTGAGTGGATTTCCACCTTCCATTGGTGAAAAGATTCAATACTATGATCCTAAGACCATGGAAGAAACCATAAGAAGGGAGAAATGCCTATACGAAAAACAAAGAGAAAAGCCTACCTTTCGGAAGGATTGGGATGACCGTAAGAGGTTTAAGAAAGAACAGAGACAGAAGGGAAACAAGCCTTCCTTTTTCAAAAACAGTATTTGGGGACAGTCATCTTTTAAAGAGCCCAGGAAAGTTGAAGGGAGTGAGTAGATGCTAAGGCCTCTACCTATGGAGTGTTGGGGCTGTAAAGGGAATCATAGGTACAGAGACTGCCCCCACAGAAAAGACAAGGCGAGAACTGTCTATACTATTCAGCAAGCTGAAACAATGGAGGACATGGGCAGCAGAATGCCGAGGATCTACGCGGTCCTGGACAATAAGAAAGTAGGATTTCAATCACACATGATTGAAGTGGAAGGTATGATCAACAACCGACCTCTTGTTATTTTAATTGATTCAGGGGCTAGCCATAGTTATGTAGATCCTAGAGTGGTGGAAAGTTTGCATCTAATGAAAATCAAACATGAGAAGTCTTGGTTAGTGCAGTTATCCACAGGGACTAAGAGGAAGGTCACTAAATTGGTTAAGTCTTGTTCAGTGGACATGAAAGGAATGACCACTAAGGCTGAATTGAACATTCTGCCTTTAGGCTCACATGATTGCTTAATTGGGATAGACTGGTTGGACCAACATCATGCCCTTATGGATTGCCGTAATAAGAGGTTCACATGTCTGGACGAAGAGGGAAATCAGGTAACAGTCCAAGGAATCCCCAGAGCCGTGGCTGTTAGAGAAATATCAGCCATGTAGCTGAAGAAATGTTACCGGAAAGGCTGTCAATTATTTGCAGCCCGGGTGGAAGAAGTATTCCAAGATGAGGTCTCGAATTTGGAAGACCACAAGGTACTCAAAGAATTTAAGGACGTAT
>JZKD02S1431326.1:92054-114325 GCA_000966675.3 Picea glauca
CGGCATTCTAGTAGATTTCTTATCTTTCGAATTTACCTGGACGAAGCAGTCGTGGAATACCATGCGCAGGAGTGCAGGAGCGACGTTGGAGAAATTTTGGGCGAGTTCTTGCACGGTGGATCTAATGATATTCTCCGCATTGGGGCAAACAAAGCGATAAAAATCATATCTCAAGGCTGAAGGACTAGGACTAGGACCAGGACCAAGAGCGCCGCCCGAGTTCGAATTGGAGACCTGCAGGTTGAAGTGAGCAGAGCCTCTGCAAGTGACGTCTCTGGATTTATCAATTGCTAGCAACAGCGCGAAAACCACCACGAAAACCCAAACCCAAAGCACCAAGCACCTTCCCATCTAGTCAAGAAAATGAGCTGAGGCGCAGTTGAATCAATGAAGAACTTCAAAAATTGAATCGGACGGCTTTGAGATATCGAAATTCAGACCTTTATAGGCCGGTGGCGTCGTCGTTTTTGTACGAACCCAACCGGTTAGGTTGTTCCAACTTTTTCAAATTTTTAAAAATAATCCATCTATTTTCATAATGCGCTAACATGTTATAATTTCCTCTTAGTCAACTTTATTGTAAATTAATGAATAAATGAAATTAAATCAAATATTTAACTTCACCTTAATTTTCAGTCAATCATTTAGGATTTTTGTATTTTCATCTTTACTAAAAGTTTCATCGCTCTTAAAAGATTAGGAATCCTCTGGCTGAACGGAGTAGACTCGGGAGCAATCTTCCCTCCGAGTGTCTTTTCCGGTAGGTTCTTCTATGGTGTGGTTTTAAATTTCGATTGATAAATTTGACCGGATTCAGGTCTAATTTTTTATCTGAAAAGCAGGTCTGTTTGCTTTCTAGTTAGCCTACTTCATGGTTGAACTTAATTGGTGAAAAGTTTGTCCTCTACTTGTTCTAATAAGTATGTCCAACATTTTGTTTGCTTTCGAGTTAGCTTACTTCATGGTTGAACTTAATTCGTGAAAAGTTTGTCCTCTACTTGTTCTAGTAAGTATGTCCAACATTGTACCTGTAAAAATTAAGCACGTTGTGACTTCATTGAGAAATAGGCACCTCTTCTAACTATGATGGTTTGTAAAGTTTTAACTCAGTGACATTAATTACCAAGTGAATACCCAATAGAGGCGATAAATCCAATTTGAAGGGGTTGCAACCTATCTACTACAAAATTGCATATGGCTTGTAGCAAATCTTTTGCAACAACTTATGTTTCTATCCTCTAAAGTGTTTATTCTGAAGGTATAGCAAGAGTTTGTCTCCAATACTAAAGGGAGAGGGATTGCAATATATATCATGAAGTGTCTTCACATGCCCAAATTTTAGAATCCACTGGATAAAGGAAGAGGTCTTCTACTATGTATGCATTGAGCTATTAGTTGTAAACTAGTTGTACGATAAATGTAGGAAGTTTGTATGTTGTCATGGTTTGATATATATAACATACTTCAAAGGGATTGTTCAGTGGTTGAGTGCATAACACAATTATAACAACATTGAAGGAGGTGAAGGGAGGTGTCTCACTAATTCTTCTTGGAATAATAGAGGTGAAGCATTTTCCACCTGGGTGTGATTAACTACTTTTATATGTCCATCTATTTGTGAGTGAAAGGTGGTGGAATATTGTAGTTTGTAATCCAAAAGCTTCCATAATGACTTCCAAAGAGAAAGTAAGCATCATAGTCCAAGGTGATGTTGAGTGACAATCCAAAATGTGACCATACATGTTGAAAGAACATGTTTGTTGTCTTTTGTGCCAAAATTGTCGTGGAACATGGTAGAAAAAGTGTCATTTTGACACAATACCACACATATGTCGTTTTGTTTATGAAATTTCATGGGTAAAACCACTAATGAATTCCATTGAAACAACTTCCCAAAGCATGGAATGAATCAACAAGGTTTGTATAGCCTAAGTTTTCAATGTGTAATTTTCATCTAGCCATGGATAGAGCAATGATAGATAAAATTATTAACCTATTATGACATGGGCGACCTAAAGAAATACTTTTGCAAGTGTCACAATGTCTTATTTGTGCCAAAATTCCCTCCATATATCGATGAATGTGCTTCACAAATATGAATAATGTAAGCATCTAAAGTTGGCATACAAAACTGAGAGAGTTTATACAACCATCCAACCCAGGTTATGATTTCAAAAAGGAGCCATTTTGGTTGACCAACGATGGTTGCTACAAGGTGCTAATGATAGGGCCAAAATATGGATCTATAGCATATTGTTGCTTCCACTCGTCATAAGTTGAGATGTAAATGTAAAAAATAGGGAAGACATTTGCAAGATGGCCACTGAGGAGATCTACCCCTTCTCCTCCTAGTGGCCAGATATTTAACATAGCCCAATAATCATCTTGGGGTGGGTTTTTTACATCCTCAACTCTCACCTCTTATAGGGTTTTGTACCTTCTAGAATATTATTGAAATAACATATGTGGCTATCCCCATATACATGAGTAACGGGGGCTGACGTGCCATCCTCTCGTACCATGGTGGCCAACATGGTAGGTCAACTTGTGAGAGGAATAACTTTTGCATACGAGCTCTTATTGATGCAATTTTTACACCGTTGGAAAGGTATCGATCTGTAGAATAGTGTCATAGAATATGAGCTATATTGGGAAAGGTTTAAGCCCAAAATTTCATTTCATGCCTCAAAATAGCCCCGTAAGGTTCCAGACCCCAATTTTCCAAACTGGGACCTGCCACTAAAATGGCCCTATAAGTTTATTCCTCCAATATTTCCACTATGAAAGCATCAAGATAGATGACAAACGATATAATGATCCAATCTAGATCACTAAAGGTGAAACTCATCCTACATTTTGGCTTGTGAAATGAGGAATATTAGAGGATGATTATCTATGTCACTAATGTTTCAACCTCTACATCAAATCATAAAATTCTTTATCATGATATATACTATAGTTTAATTTTGTAGGTGGAAGACTCTCTAAATGATAAGCCACTAGATTTCTTGCCTATTTAAGTATAGTGCCAATATTGGCATGTTGCAAGGCATTTGATTCATTCTAAAAAGGGTTGTTGGAGAAATAGAAGGTAAAATAGTGGATCTGAACATAAAATATTCTTTAATTTAGCAAGCATGTGTTCTTTCTTTGGAGTCCAATCAAAGTGGCATTGATTGGATCAATGATGTAGTGAGCTGGAAATTTTAGCAAACTAAAAAATAAACTTTTTATACAATTTCACGCTATTGAGAAATCTCTTAAGATTGAATATTGTATGAGGCAACAACCAATTCAAATATTCCTTGACATTTCAAGGATCAAGGTTGAATATGCCATCAATTGAAACAAAAACATCTAAATAAGAAACAAATTTCTCTCCCAAAACAATTTTTTTTTCCTTGGAGTTGATTAGCACTTAGGATATCAACATTTTGGTAAAGATGCTAGACATGGTCATCCCAAGTCTTGATAAAATTCAGAATGTCTATGACTCTATATGATGATAAAATTCCCCATATGTTGTCGAAAAATGTCATTGATGAGACACCTAAAAGTTGTAATAGCATTGGTGAGGCTAAAGGGCATGACCAACCTTTCAAAAAGGGCAAATTTGGTTTTGAAGGCCATTTTCCAAGTATTAACAACATTCATTATGGTAACCAAATGTGAGATCCATCTTGGTGAAGTAACATGCACATGCTAGGTGGTTAAATAAATCATTAGTGCAATACAATGAATATATGTTTTAATACTAATTTTATTCAACACTCTATAATTTGTCAAAAATCACATTTCCTTCCTTCCTAGGGATAATGAATGTATGTAAACCTATAGAGGAAGTGTCAAGTTTAATTTATCCTACAATCAACAATGCTTGGATATGATTGTTTATTTATGCACTTTGAATGAGGGAAACCTAGTAAGTTGGGGCATTGGGTAATGAGGCACTTGGTAATAGTTCAATTTCTTGTTATGTGTGTAATACCCCAAGGACGTGCCCCAATTATATTATGAATTGTAATCATGTTTTGTAGGCTGGTGAGCTGAGTATTGATAAGCTGGTGAGCTTATGTGTTTATTAGGCTGGAGAGCCTAAGTGTTAAAGGCCAGGGGCCTAATTTTGTATATGTAATTATGCAAAAAAATAATAAAGATTAAACATCGCTGCGTGCATACCGGCAATGAAGAAAGAGTGATGGAGGAATAAGCTTCCACGGGGTGGGTAAGGGAAAAGGGGTTGAAAGGTTGGAAAGAGGGTCTAAGCTTAGGGGCTTAAGTCCTTGAGAATAATAATTTATTATTATTCCAAAGCTGTGTGAAAGACATGTTTTCTTATCTTAAGTCCTGGGAGAGGCAACGCGTGCAGCTCCAACGTGTGAAAAAAGGGAATTCATGTAGCTCCAGGAAGACAAGTGTCGACCTGGGCATATGTAGTTAAAAGTTGAAGCATCGGCTGAGTTGGGGGTTCATTCTGCTAGTTTTCTCGATCCTCCGTCTGAAACCGTGAGACCTTTGTGATCGACCTCTGCTTAATTTTCTTGTCACACATCATGAAAGCGAGAACCGTGAAGTCGACCGGTGTATTTCCGTGAATCCCGTGGTCTCTATATTCAAACTTTGCAATATTCACACAGGCACTTGAAAATTGGAAATCCGTGAAACGTTCTATGTCTTCTGAGGAACCCGACACTTGAGTAATTGCCTTAGTTGTGTCGTGTTTTAGCGTGGGCTATTGTCACCTAAAGTGTCATGCCCATATTTTGTTGCTATTGTCATCCCTGTGTGAATGAGTGTTGAACCGTTGTTGTTGTCCTTACCTGGCTAGAGCCAAGTCCAGGAGTGTGTTGAAGAAGCGGGTTGCCAGGCCTGTGGTAGAAGAGGCAAGTTTTCAGGCCTGTGAGCATCTCTCTTCAGGTGAGAGAGTCTGCTAGGAAGTGGTTTTCTCCTAGAGAGAGTCCAACACTAGCTACAGAGCTCTGAGAATTCCTGATCTGGCATGTTGTCAAGACCCAGAGAGGGAGGTGAAGCATTGATAGACTATGCTTGTGAAGGTGTATACTCCCGGGTGGAAAAGGCATGTGGGGAATGAGACTTCGTGAGTAGTGGGCATAAGAAGGCTCCTGGAGAGAATCCTTTTGGTTGCATTGTGCAGTTTTCCTATAACCTCAACCTAGTCTATTATTCCCTTGCCTTGGGTGGAGCTTAGTCCCAGCTTGGGGGTGAACCACTGCTAAACGTGATAAGAAGCATGGTCTAAGGCTGGGAGGTTCATGGAAGGTCTGCACGTAGTTGGTGGATTTACTACAGTTTCAAAGATAAGTTTCATTATGTGTTTAATTTCAATTAAAATGCATGTCTGTGATGCTTGTAATATTACTAGCACAACCGCTAACTCGCGGCTGAGAACACCGAAAGGTATTGGCTGAGAACGCATGCCCCAATATAAAACGTCTGTGGTAATCCGTCTGTGGTAATATGAAACGTTTGGCTGCATTAGGTTGATAAATGGAACGCGTGGGCATCAGACAGCCGGTTCAGAATCAGAACGTGGGCATTTATTTAGATGCCACGGTTTAATCCTACTTAATCATTTAAACGTGGCAATTACATATCCTTATAGTAATTTTTTAATGTGATTAGGTAAATGTTAAAAAGTAAACATGTTAACGGATGCCTTGATAAATGCAAGAAAGTTATGAACAATAAATCTGACCCATTTATTTTGGAGGACGACTAAGAATATGTCAACATCGTCAATGCATAGCCATCAGATTAGGGTTTAAGGTTAAATAAGGTTAAAAGATCATTAATTGTGTCGATTGTCAATAGGTGTATGCCTTTTGGCATAATCACGTATTTCGTTGCAAGTGGAATTATTGTTAATTCTATTTAAGTCTGTATGATGGTAGTAGATTTATGTTAAATGTGTTAATTTGATTTAATATGCATGTAATATATATAAGTATGAGAATGTCCCGCATAGTAGCGTTCCCCGACAGTGGGGTTGATGGCCACAGATGTTACAATATGGTATCAGAGCCTAAGGTTTCAACACTGAGCCTAGATGAGCCGGATAAGTGGTCTTTGGACCCAAGGTTTCAAGTGGAAATGGTGTTTGGATGGAACCAATTTCAAACCTTAGAATGTTTCTGAGTGCCAAGGGGTTACTTGGTCGTGTTACGAATCTCGGGAGGAGTAGCGGTAGAATAAAACCGCAGTCAGCATGGTATTTGACCATGGAGAGAGAGAGATCAACACTTGGGGTGTTGGAGCTATAGGATCTGTTTGGAAAAAAGGAAATTCCTTTATGATCGTCAGATCCAGAAAAGGTACATGAGGGTTATCTTGAAATCCTTTCAAAGTTCGACAGTTGGGAGAAGTAGAATGCATTGAGGCATAAAATTTTGAAGGATATCTACACTGTATATCGTAGGAAAAGATCCCGACCATTAGATCCATGTCCAGAAAGGCAAAGGAAAATAACTTCGGAGGATTTCTAGTGTGGAGTGTGAAAAACTCTCGAAGTCCTGAAGTAGATCGCAACCGTCCATTGTGAAGAACACGCGTCAAGAGATCGTGTACTTCGGGTGGAAGTACTTCATGAGGAGGCAAGAACTGTGAGTTTGAAAATCTCAAAGCCCGAAGTGCCGAAGTCACTCATAGATTTTTATCATAAAGGAGGACATGCGTCGGTAGATCATGAACTCCAAGAGAAAGCGCTCCGAGAAAAAGTGAGCATAAAGGAGTTGAAACTCCCGAAGTCTGAAGCTCCGAAGCCCAAAGTTTTGAAGTAAAAGGATAGATTTGGTGGGGTCGGATGATGTCGCCTGGGGTGACGTGTACCTTTCTAGGTGTACCACATGCCATCGCCTTAGTTGGTGACGAATGTACTATGTGAGCTCGGAGGATAGAGAAGTTGGAAGTTCGTAATTCGGGAGATCAAAAGGGAATCAAGCAGGAAATATTCTAGAAACCGAAGTCCCGAAGCTTCGAAGTCCCAAAGTCCCAGAACTCAGACACCTGAGCTTCCATAGTGAGTGTCAATTGTTGGATGCTAGGTAGACGTGGATTGTTGATCCACTCTACTACGCAAGTTCAGTAACTCAGAACTCTGAAAGAGTGTTGTGTTGTGCTTTGAAAATTTCTGAAGCCGAAGGCCCGAGTAAGCGCATATTGATATAGCGCTTGGTTACGACCCATGGTCGCGTGGGTTGGGGGACTGGGAGAAAGGGGCTAGTTCCCGAAAACATAGCAAAGCAAAGCTCCAAAAGAAGAAATCTGCAGGGATTCTTGATTGAACGAGAATCACAGAGAATGAAAACTGAACGTTTTCTTGAATCAGATTTGCTTATGAATGTTGTGGGATTTGTTAAGGATTGATGACCTAACAAACTCTAGTTGTCTGAACATTGTGTTTGCAGAAGTTTAACGAGTGAAAGAACCGATTAGAGTTGACACTGAGTGCAAAGAAATGGAGGAGACACATAATGCTTCCAGTTCAGAGAACGAAGCTAAAGGGATGGATTTACATTTGGGATTTGAAGGGTCGAACTCCAATGGGCATGGAGAAGAGACAAATAAGGAAGGGAATATGATGAAAATCATTGAAATATTGCAGAAAGATGCCCAAACGCATCGAGCAGATAGTGGAAATATCATGAAAGCTAAGGAACAACAAGGAGAATTTAACTTAAAGTTGATGAAGAGTTTGGAGAGAATAGAAAAGAAGTTGGACAAGGAGAGAGACTCGAGAAAAATAGGGAGTCTCCAGACTTCTGAGAGAAGAATATCAAGGAGTGTTGGTAGACACCATCATCACTTCCAAGGTCGCTCCAAGAGGAGGGCACACAGTAGTTCAAGCCCATCTCCTACCAGAAAGCACATGAGATCTGGAGTGGATGAACTGAAGCGAGAAATGAACAAGATTAAGCCTCATAAGTTTGATGAAGAACATAAGAAGGAGAAAGATGTCGAAACATGGTTTCTTGGCATGAGGAAATATTTCCAACTACAGAATTATTCCTCTCATGCAGAAGGAATAATTATGATGTATCAACTAAAAGGAAAAGCATCCATGTGGTGGGATCAACTTTTGCAGGTGCAGCACATTAGAGAGAAAGATATCACTTAGAAAGAATTTAAGAGGTATTTCAATAAGAAATACTTGACTAAAAGATACTACGATGGAAATATGAAAGAGTTCTTTGAACTCAAGCTAGGCGGCATAACCATTGATGAATACGAACAAAGATTTTTGGAATTGTTGAAGTATGTCTCGTTCATCAAATATGAGACTGTCAAGATTTAGAGGTATCTAAGTGGGTTTCGACCTTCCATTGGTGAAAATATTTAGTGTGATGATCCTAATACTATGGAAGAAACTATAAGAAGAGAGAAATGCTTATGTGAAAAGAAAAGAGAAAAGCCTACTTTTCGAAAGGCTTGGGATGACCAAAAGAAGTTTAAGAAAGAGCAGAGGCAAAAGGGAAACAAACCTTCCTTTTTCAGAAATAGTCCTCAAGGACAACCACCATTTAGAGAGATGAGAATGGCTGACGTAGGGGAACAAAGGCCAAGCTAGACGCCCATTCAGTATTGGGTTTGTCAGGGGAACCACAAGTACAGAGATTGTCCCCATAAAAATGGCAAAGTGAGAGTTGTCCATAATGTTCAACAAGATGAAATAGTGAAAGACATGGGTAGTAGAATACCAAGAATCTACACAGCCCTGGACAACAAGTAATCATAATATCAGTCGCACATGATTGAAGTGGAAGGTATGATCAACAACCATGCATTTACTATTTTAATTAATTCAGGGGCTAGTCATAGTTATATAGATCCTAGAGTGGTGGAAAGTTTTTAATTGTCAAGAAGAAAACATGAAAAGTCTTGGTTAGTGCAGTTGGCTGTAGGAACCAAGAGGAAATTCACTGAGTTAGTTAAGTCTTGTCCAGTGGACATGAATGGACTGATCACAAAGGATGAATTGAACATTTTGCCTTTAGGTTCTTATGACTGTCTAGTTGGGATGGATTGGTTGGACCAACACTATGCCATCCTGGAATATTGTAACAAGGCATTCACTTGCCTGGATGAGGAAGGAAATCTAAAAACATTCCAAGGAATTCCCAGAGTTGTTTCTATCAGATAAATATCGGCAATGCAGCTGAAGAAGTGCTACAGAAAAGGCTGCCAATTATTTGCAGCCCATGTGGAGGAAGCATCTAAGGATGAGGTCTCAAAGATTGGAGATAATGCAGTACTAAAGGAGTTTGAAGATGTATTTCGGGAGGTACTCGGACTACCTCTTAAAACATATATTGACTTCTCTGTAAACTTGATGCCTAGAGCAGCTCCAGTGTCGAAAGCTCCTTACAGAATGAGTACGCCAGAGCTGGAAGAGTTGCAATTGCATCTTGAAGAGCTTCTGATGAAGGGGTATATACGCCCAAGTGTGTCACCTTGGGGTGAAGGACAAGACGTTGATATTGTGTATCGATTTCAGACAATTGAACAAAGTAATTGTTAAGAACAAATATCCTCTGCCGAGGATTGATGACCTCTTCAATCAATTGAAGGATGCAAAGATATTTTCGAAGATATACCTCAGGTCGAGATATCACCAGGTAATGATAAAGGATGAAGACATCAACAAGACCTCCTTTAGAACAAGGTATGGTCATTACAAGTTCACAGTGGTGTCGTTTGGGCTATCAAACGCACCCGTTGTTTTTATGTGCCTGATGAATGGTGCATTTAGGGACTATCTAGACAAGTTTGTCATAGTCTTCTTGAATGACATTCTGGTGTATTCCAAGTCAGAGGAAGAGCATGAGAAGCATCTGAGGATGGTGTTTTAGGTGCTAAGAGAGCACCAACTATATGACAAGTTGAGAAAGTGCTCATTTTATCAGGATCAGATCCATTACTTGGGGCATAGTATTTTGAAGGATGGGATAGTTGTAGATGCTGAGAAGATTGAGGCCATTAGAGAATGGTCAATGCCAAAGAACGTGACATAAGTCAGATCCTTTATGGGTCTAGTTGGTTATTATAGAAGGTTTATCACAGGGTTCTCGAGGATAGCTCACCCTATCATGATCCATATGGATTTCGGTGGCCTCCCACCTATTCCAACTGGTTCATTTTGGTAGTTTTCTAGTTTGGCAGTTTTTTTCCTAGTTTTCAGGTCCCTGACTTGCGGGGCCATTTTGAGGCCCTAAACAACATTTTTAGAGATCGCCACAATCGAAAACGCCCTTTACTATATCAAGGAAAAATGTGTAGTGCTCAGATAGACCTTTCCAATAGGTTATCGTGTGCCTAAAACGAAGATCGTATGCAAAAGTTACAACCCTGGGAAGTTGACCAACTAACTTACCCAAACAGGGCCCACATGACTTTTGGCGCTTCATTTCCTAGGGTTAGGTTTTTGGATGTCTAGGGTTTTTGACATTCCTGTTTATTGTAAAAAAGCATTTAGAGCCTCATTGTAATCATCTTCTTGCAAATGAGCGCAGCCGTCACATCTCTTCTCAGAGATAAGTCACCACCATTCCAGCAAGCTTGTTTTCCGTTGCATTTTACAATTTCATCTTATTTCCTTATTGAATAGAAAGCCAGTTTTACTGTATCTCTGTTATTCTGTGTTAAGCATATTTTAATAATCTGTATTCATTTCATTCTTCTCATAAAATCTGGATCAGTGGTATCAGAGCAGTCTTCTCCTTGTCATCTTAATGCATGTCACCAACGAGGTCGGGGTGCAAAGAATTGGGTCTCGAGATTGTTTCTCTTGAGGACAAAATCTCTCGCACGCCCAAACGACCTCTCATGGCAAGAGAAAATAAAGATGACGGGGCAGGAGATCCTTTCAAAATGTTTCTTGAGGAAGCCCTCACGCAATAGAGGAACAAGATGATGGATAGTTTCGCGCAAATCCTTCAGCGGCTACCAACAAGCAACAAATCTTCCTCGAGCAGAGGCACTGCCCCCTTCAAGGTACAAATCAACTTCGATATTCCTATATTTGAAGGTCAGATAGACACAGATGCTATAGACAAGTGGTTGAATCTACTAGAAGGGTATTTTTCTGTCCATAACTTTTCAAATAGAGAAAAAATTACTTTTGCGCTCCTCAAAGCCGTTCCCCATGTGAAAGATTGGTGGGAAACGTTCTGTGAGCAAAAGGAAACAGAGGAACCCTCATTATTTACAGCCACGGCCACCTGAGAATCCTTCAGGGATGTTATTAAGGAAAAATACTACCCTGTCAGAAGCTACGACGACTTGTATACCAAATGGACCACACTACTGCAAGAAAGAGACCAAGCAGTGCCAGATTTCACAAATGTCTTCCATACCTTGCGCACCAAGATGGGTATCAAAGATTCAGAGTGACATCTGGTGCTCAAGTACTGCGGTGCTCTGCATAGATACATCCAGACTGAAATGGAATTTATGGACATCTCATCCTTGGGCGTGGCCTATCGATATGCCGTCAAAATCGAGCAGAAGCTCAAACAAAAGACGCGACAATTTGGGCATGGGAACCCCTCGCAGAAAAAACCAGGAAAGGGGAACCCCAACCTACAGAACAAAGGACAGAGAAAAGATGGACAGTATCAGGACAACCAGTCCAAGCCGCAAGCAAAGAAGGACACCGAAAAGACAAAGAAGGATACCGGGAAGTGGTGCAACTTCCATAAGAGCCCTTGGCATAGCATTGTTGATTGTCGCTCAAAGAAGTCATTGGTGGTTGAAGTGAAAGCCTCTGAGTTAGATGTGGGTTTTGACTCCAAGTCAGAACCAGAAAGGGGAAGATGGATCATTGACGCGGAGCCCAGTGTCACTGTTTCTACCACCAAGTTCCAACCTAATGAACCAGATGAGCCAGAAGAAGGCGAGCGCCTTTTCCATTCACAGATGTGGGTAAAAGGCACCCCGCTGCACTTCATTCTTGATAGTGGTAGCCAGAAGAAACTCATCTCAGTAGAGGTCATCAAGCGGCTAGACCTGCCGACAATGCCACACCCACAACCCTACACCATTGGATGGCTCCGCCAAGGAAGCGATACTCGCATTAGCCAACAATGTCGACTGTGATACGGCATCAAGCCCTTCAAAGACGAGGTATTGTGTGATGTTTCTCCTCTCAAAGTTTGCAATGTTCTTTTGGGCCAACCTTATTTATGGAAACGTCATGTTGTATATGAGTCTAGGCCTCGTAGTGTTATTATTACTTTGAACAAGAATTGTACAGGATACCCGAGGCAGTCCCTCCTAGTGCTATTTCCTTGATCTTTTCCAAGCAATTCAGGAAGGTCATCTCTCAGGCCAAGAAATTTGTCTTCTTCGTGATTCGCTCTCAGAGTAAGAGAAAGATCACAGCCACATCCAATGCCTCTGCAACCGATCTCTCCACACAATAGAAGCAAGTGGATAAGATCGTGGAAGAATACTCAGATGTCTTCTCCTCTCCTACCAGGGTACCTCTGCAGTGCCAGGTCAAGCATCCCATTGATCTGGTCCCAGGCGCACTGCTACCTAATGGGCCGGTCTACCACCGCTCTCTGTTAGAAAATGAGGAGATCAAGAGGTAGATCCAAGAACTTCTCCACAAGAGGCACATCTATCCCAACTCATCACCTTATGGGAGCCCAATCATACTGGTGCAGAAGAAAGACGGGACTTGGCAGCTCTGCATTGATTATCGGGCCCTAAATAAAATCATAGTCCGGAACCGGTACCTGATTCCCCGAATCAATGACCTCCTTGATTAGCTCATGGGGGGAAAATACTTCAGTAATATTGATCTGAAGCTTGGCTACCACCAGGTCCCAATAGAACATACAGATGTATGGAAGATTGCCTTCAAGTCAAAAGAAGGTATTTTTGAATGGTTGGTCATGCCCTTTGGTTTGAAAAATTCTCCAACAACTTTTATGAGGATGATGGACGATATCCTGTGACCTTTCACCAATACTTTTGTAGTGGTGTATCTGGATGACATCCTCATCTACAAAAATACTTGGGTGTAACACTTGCAACATATTCAGTAGGTTCTGCACACCCTGTAGCAGCACAAACTATATGCAAACGTGGAAAAAGGCTCCTTCGGCATGGACAAGGTCCACTACTTAGGCTACATCGTTGATCAACATGGTGTGCATGTGGATCTAGCCAAAATCCAGGTCATATGTGACTGGCCAACCCCAACCACACTCTTTGAGCTTTGGAGCTTCTTGGGCCTCGCCAATTTCTATCACAGGTTCATGTTGGGATTCTCTCTTATTGGATGGGTCCTCAGCCAAGTAACCAGGGGTGGCGGTAAGGAAAAGTTTGTGTGGGGCATGTCCCAACAACAAGCCTTTAATGACTTAAAGAAATGCTTGTGCTCATCCCAGGTACTTTCATTACCGGACCTGCAACATCCCTTTGAGATCTAGACAGATGCTTCAGACTATGATCTGGGAGTCGTTCTCACTCAACATGGCCACCCCATGGCATATCATAGTGAGACACTATCAGATGTTGTTCGTCAGTACCCTACTTACAAAAAAGAAATGTAAGTTCCATTGTGCAAGCCTACTACCAATGGAGACATTACATTCTGGGGAAGGAGACAGTCATCCACACTGATCACAAGCCAATACAATTCATGGAGACCCAAGGAAAATTGCAGAATGACCCCCATCAAAAGTGGTCCACATACTTGCAACAGTTCCACCTCAACATCAAGTATAAAACAGGAAGTACCAACCGAGTTGTTGATTTCCTCAGTCGACCTCCAGTCGTGGCACTCACCACGGTGCTAGACTCTTGCGGCCATGAGACCTCTAGATGGCCCCACCTCTATGAGACAGACGCTGACTTCTCCACCACCTACCAAATCTTAGGAGAAAACTCAGTGGTCGTTGATTTCCATCTTCAGGACGGGTTGTTGTGTCATCTGGGCCATCTATGCGTTCCACCAAGCGAGTGTGCGACGCTGATCTAGGAAGCTCACTATAGTTGGGTGGAAGGACACTTTGGCATTGAAAAGATAGTGGAAGTGCTACAAAAACATTTATGCTGGCCAAAACTTCGACAATATGTCGGTAAGTATATCAGGTCTTGCACCGCCTGCGCTATTTCCAAACCGACCACTAAGAAACAGGGCTTGTACACCCCTCTTCCTACTCCTGACAAGCCATGGGAATCCATATCCATGGACTACATGTCAGGCCTCCTATCCACTAAGAGGGGCAATTACTGTGTTTTTGTGGTTATTGATCGCTTTTCCAAGATGGCAATTTTGGCCTCCTGCAAGAAGAACATCACTGCAGAGGCCACTGCCAAGCTCTTCTTTGAACACATATGGGTACACTTTGGGATCCTAGAAACTATTGTCTCATATCGGGACAGTCGGTTCATTAGCACATTCTGGTCGAGCCTCTAGTCATTGTTGGATACCAGGCTCACCAAATCCACTGCCTTCCACCCCTAGACAAATGGCCAAACTGAGGTTGTCAATTGGATGATTGTACATATCCTGCGCATGTACAATTCCAAGAACCCCCACACATGGGATGAGATTCTTCCCTATGTCCAACATAGCTACAACTGAGCCCTGCATAGCTCAACTCACCACAGCCCCTTTCAGGTGGGGTTGGGATTCCAACCATTGGGCCCCATGGATGTTTCACTACCCCTGGCGAACACCTTGGCCGACTCGTCCCCTGCTCCACCAGAGGCTGACAAAGCCACCTGGTTCATTGAGAGGATCCATCACATCCACCAACAGGTTCAAGATATTTTATAGAAGTCCAATGCCAAGTAAAAGTAGCGCCATGATCACAATCGGGTGCCACATAAGTTTCAGGTGGGCGACAAAGTTTGGTTGCACTTGAAGAAAGAATGCCTTACAGGGCCCCATCAGAAGCTTCGCTCACTCCTGTATGGGCCATACACCATCACCAAGGTTGTGGGTGACAATGCTTTTGCGTTCAACATTCCCCCTTTCCTTGGCCTGCACCCAGTCTTCAACATGGCTCTCCTTCGGCCATATTTCCCACCATTATTGGACAACTCAGAGATAGTAGAGCAGTTGACACCAATAGAAATCAACCTTGATTGCATGCAATAGGCATCAAGTGATCAGATTGTGGACACATAGATCAAGGGAAACCGACAGCAAAGGATCCAACTTTATCGAGTTGTCAAAGCAGGGCAGCTCCTGCACCAAGGCAAGTGGCTCACCTAGGGCCAAATTCAGCATAAATTTCCTCATTTGATGGGGGAACTCAACACAATGGAGACCATTTATTCCTAAGGGGTGAGAATTGATCCATATGGATGTCGGTGGCCTCCCACCTATTCCAACTAGTTCATTTTGGCAGTTTTCCAATTTGGCAGTTTTTTTCCTAGTTTTCAGGTCCCTGACTTGCGGGGCTATTTTGAGGCCCTAAACAACGTTTTTAGAGATCGCCACCGTCGAAAATGACCTTTACTAAATCAGAGAAAATTGTGTAGTCCTCAGATAGAGCTTTCCAACGGGCTATCATTGTTGGGAGATCGTATGCAAAAAGTTACGACCCCGGGAAGTTGACCGACTAACTTACCCAAATGGGGCCCACATGACTTTTGGCACTTCATCTCCTAGGGTTAGGTTTTTGGATGTCTAGGGTTTTTGACATTCCTGTTTATTGTAAAATGGCCTTCAAAGCCTCATTGTAATCATCTTCTTGCAAATGAGTGAATCCATCACATCTCTTCTAAGAGATAAGCCGCCACCATTCCAACAAGCTTGTTTTCCGCTACATTTTACAGTTTCAGCTTATTTCCTTATTGAATAGAAAACCAGTTTTACTATATCTTTGTTATTTCGTGTTAAGCATCTTTAATAATCTGTATTCATTTTGTTCTGCTCATAAAATCCAGATCATATCACTTCCTTGCAAAGGAAGGAGAAGAAATTTCAGTGGACAGAGGAATGTGAGAAAAGCTTCCAGCAATTGAAGCAACTGTTAACCAGTTCTCCAATCCTGAGGATTGCAGATTCGAATGAAGATTTTTTGGTGTGCACATATGCATGCAAAGAAGGACTGGGAGGATTCCTCAATCAGAATGGATTTGTAATATGTTATGAATACAGGAAGTTGAAAGAGCACGAAAATAATTACGCAGCTCATGATTTAGAGTTGGCAACTATCGTTCATGCTCTAAAGAAATGGAGGCATTACCTCATGGGAAATAGGTTTGAGCTAAGGACAGAGCATAATAGTTTGAAGTATTTGTTTGATCAACCAAACTTGAATGCTAGGTAGAGTAGGTGGTTGGAGTTTCTTTGTGAATATGACTTTGATATCAAGCATATCAAAGGAAAAGAGAACAAGGTGGTTGATGCACTCAACATGAGAGTGCATGAATTTCATGCTACAGCCATTAGCATGTACTGAACTGATATTAAAGGCATAATTTCAGAGGCTGCAATTGCATATTTGCAGTACAGGGATTTGGTAGCAAAGCTACAGAAAGGTAAGACATTGCAAGGAGTGGAAAATTATAAATTGGAAACTGATGGAACAATTCTGTACAAGAACAAAATTTATATACCTAATGTCTAGGACTTGAAACTTATGATTTTGAATGAAATGCATAATGTGTCTTATGATGGGCACCCTAGATACCAGAAGATTGTGGAAGTAGTCAAAATCCATTACTTTTGGCCAGGTATGAAGAAAGAGATTGCAGAATACATCGCCAGATGTATGGGGTGTCAGAAGGTTAAAGCTGAGAATAGACACCCAGCAGAGTTGTTATAGTCTTTACCCTTTCCTGAGTGGAAGTGGGAGGTAGTGACAATGGATTTCATCATAGGATTTCCCAGGACAAGAAAGCAACATGAATCAATCATGGTGGTGGTGGACAAGCTTACGAAAGTTGCCCACTTCATTCTGTTAAAGACTACTCACAAGGCAATGGATGTTGCCGACATATTTATAAAGGAAGTGGCACGATTGCACGGAATTCCCAAGACAATTGTGTATGACAGAGACCCAA
Organism: Picea glauca; assembly: GCA_000966675.3. Classification (NCBI taxonomy): domain Eukaryota; kingdom Viridiplantae; phylum Streptophyta; class Pinopsida; order Pinales; family Pinaceae; genus Picea; species Picea glauca. The sequence continues at coordinate 109,104 of JZKD02S1431326.1, forward strand.
AATTTACCTCAAATTTCTGGAAAGGGTTATTCAAGAGGTTTGGAATGAATTTGAATTTTAGAACAACCTATCATCCCGAGTCTGATGGGCAGACAGAGCAGGTGAATCGAGTGATAGAAGACATACTAAGGATGTATGCGATGGACAAACCATCTAAATGGGAAGACTACCAACACTTGGTAGAATTCACCTACAATAATGGGTATCACGCATCGTTGAAGATGAGCCCATTTGAAGAAATTTATGGCAGAAAGTGCAATACTCCAATAAGTTGGAATAATCCAGTTGATAGGGTAGCAGTTGGGCCAGAGTTTCTTAAGGAAATGGAAGAACAGATGATAAAAGTTGCCCAAGACAGAATTAAGCAGAATTTGAAAGCTGCCCAAGACAGGAAGAAAAGTTATGCTGATAAAAACAGAACCCACAGAGAGTTTAAATTGGGTGATCATGTTTTCCTGAAAGTGAAAACCAATAGAAGTTACATGAAGTTGGGAAACTGCGCCAAGTTGGAAGCCAGATTTTTTGGGCCATTTGAAATCCTAGAAAGGATTGGTCTAGTTGCATATATTCTTGCATTACCTGCATCCATGACTGTACATAATGTGTTTCATGTTTCATTTCTTAAGAAATATATATCTGATGCTAATCATGTCATCGATTAGAATGTGATTCAGGTGGAGCAAGAAGGTGTCTTGCAAGTGAATCCTGTGTGCATATTGGACCAGAAAAACAAACAGCTCCGGAATCAAGCCATAAGGCTTGTAAAGTTCCAGTGCACCTAGTACGGTCCTGAGGATGCAACATGGGAGCATGAGGATGCTATGCATGCATAATACCCACATCTTTTTGAAGATTTTGAAAATCTTGTTGATACTATGTAAAAGTTGCATTGAGGACAGTGCAAAAATAAGGGGAGGGGATTGTAATACCCCAAGGATGTTCCCCAGTTATATTATGAATTGTAATCATGTTTTGTAGGCTGGTGAGTCGAGTATTGATAAGTTGGTGGGCTTATGTGTGTATTAGGCCGGAGAGCCTAAGTGTTAAAGGCCAGGAGCCTGATTTTGTATATGTAATTATGTAGAACATTAATAAAGATTAAACATCACTGCGTGCAGACCGACCATGAAGAAAGAGTGATGGGGGACTAAGCATCCATAAGGTGGGTAAGGGAAAAGGGGCTGAAAGGTTGGAAAGAGGGGCTAAGCTTAGGGGCTTAAGTCCTTGAGAATAATATTAATATTATTCCAAAGTTTTGTCTAACACATGTTTTTTTTATCGTAAGTCCTGGGAGAGGCAATGCATGCAGCTCCAACATGTGCAAAAAGGGAACGCATGCAGCTCCAGGAAGACAAGTGTCGACCTAGGTGCATGCAGTTAAAAGGTGAAGTGTCAGCTGAGTTGGGGGTTCATTCTGCCAGTTTTCCTGATCCTTCGTTTGAAATTGTGAGACCTCTGTGATCGACCTCTGCTTAATTTTCTTGTCACGCATCCTGAAAACGAGAACCGTGAAGCCAGCCGACGTATTTTCGTGAATCTCATGGCCTCTATATTTGACCTTTGCAATATTCATGAAGGCACCTGAAAACTGAAAATCCGTGAACCATTCTATGTCTTCTAAGGAACCTGACACCTGATTAATCACCTTAGTTGTGCCATGTTTTAGCATGGGTTGTTGCATCCTGCGGTGTCATTCCCATCTACTGTTTCTACTGTCATCCCTATGTGAATGAGTGATGAACCGTTCTTATTGTCCCCACCTGGCTAGAGCTGAGTCGAGGAGTGTGATGAAGAAGTGGGTTTCCAGGCCCATGGTAGAAGAGGCAGGTTGTCAGGCCTGTGAGAAGCTCTCTCCAAGTGAGAGAGTCTGTTGGAAAGTGGTTTTCTCCCAGAGACAGTCCAACATAGGGGTATGATTTTGACCCTCAAACCTCAATTATGATAAGGTTTTTGACCTTATGGAATCTTATTTAAAGTCCATGCATGTCTAGATCCATATGTGTGAGTAACGAGGGCTAGCATGGCATCCTCTCGTACCATGGTGGTTAACAATGTAGGTCAACTTGTAGGAGGCATATCTTTTGCATACAAGTTCCGATTGAGGTGTTTGAATCATTGTTGGAAAGGTCTCAAAGTGTAGAACACTGTCAAGGGTGCGTGCACAAGTTTTAGACAATGTAACCCCAAAAAATTCATTTAATGCCTCAAAATGGATTCGTAAGGTTTTGGACCCCAATTTTCCAAATTGGGACCTATCATTAAAATGACCCTACAAGTTATCTCCTCCAATTGTTTCCACTCTGAAAGCATTGAGATAGATGAAAAATTATATAATGATCCAATCCAAATCATACATTCCCATTTAGGGAAGCTTTTGGTCCCAAAAATATTTACTGAATGAGGATAGGAAATTTCCCCTCTACTTTCTCCCTAGAGTATTGTTTTTCTTTGTATAAAGGTTTTCCTTTCAACCCAATCTACCAAAGGCCATGTTACCCCTGTCTTGTAGTTTTGAACCTCTTCTAAAAAATTGTGTCCTCTGCGAACTTTACCTATGCATCTGGTGCTAATTCCTCTATGGAAGGTAGGACCTGCTCCTCCTCAAGATCCAACATAGAAGGCTCATAGAGTTTGAGATTCTTCACATTCACCACTGAGTAAATGTGCATGTATGGGGGTATACTAAGTTTATAGGCATTATCTCCCATTTTCTCCAATATCACAAAAGGACAACAGGAAAAAGGGTTTTCAGGTATTTGCGTAGCACTGCTAGCTATGGATTGTGCTACCAAGGAAGACCAGGATTGGACAGAGTGTTGGATATACAGGCTTTGTGGATGCAGACTGGGCCAAATATATGGATCATAGGAGATCTACAAGTGGGTATGTGTTTAACCTGTTTGGAGGAGCGATAAGTTGGATGAGCAAAAGGCAAGCTGTTGTGGCACTTTCAACAATAGAAGTTGAATACATGGAATCCACTCATGCAAGTAAGGAAGCAGTATGGTTACAAATATTTTGTTCAGGTATTAGGTTGGTACAACAAGATGTAAGGATATATTGTGACAGTCAAAGTGTAATTTTTCTAGCGAAGAACCCAGTTTGTCATTCAAAGACAAAGAATATTGATATTCAATATCACTTTACGAGAGACATGGTTGAAGAAAAGAAAGTGTTGTTGATGAAGGTGGACACTTTGAAGAATGTTGCAGATTCATTAACAAAATATGTGAGCACTGAGAAGTTCTCTTGGTGTAGAGGATCCATGGGCATTGTTGCCCTGGATTGTTGACTATGTAACCCTGTAACCTTGTAACTCCTTGTATGCAAAGAAAACAACAAGTGGGAGAATGTTGGGTATGTTAATTTCATATTGCTATTTCTTATTCTACTCCTAACCTTTGAAGATAACAATGTTAATATTGACCCTATAATCTCGAACACATGTATCCAAGGTTTTGGGTATGTGTTATACTCCTTGCACAAGCAGTTGTGTCTACGTTGCGTCGAGTGCGCTGGGGGGTGCAGGGGGAAGACAGCCGCTCGCGCGAGGGTTCGGGAGCAGTACCCCAGAGAAATTTTTTTTCCCCGGGAAACATGTCACATTTTTGCCTCGTTTTTCATGTTTCTTTGATTTTTGTGTCCATTGTTGGACCGTTTTTTGGCACATGGTTTTTTCTCAATGGTTTTCTATTTCTGGTTAATGAATTGTGGTTGTTGACTAATCCAGGTCATTGGATTAGGGTTTTGGATGTCGTTGGCTCCTATATGTATATTGTATTGTAAACAATGTAACACTATGAATGAATATAGAATATGTTGGTTTTCCTGGTTTGAGTTTCTATGGTTTAGGTTTCCACGGAAAAAATCTCTATGTAATGTTTGTATTTGTCATTGTATCTTTTCTGTTCTTTTACTAAAAATCGATTTGCAGTAAATATTGTACAAGTTTAAAATCTACAAGACGAGAAGGGAAGGGAAACACTTCTGGTCGAGACCTAATAACAGCCTCAACATGTCTCTACTCACTCCTTAGGATGCAACACTACGAGTTTAAAACCCTAGTCCTAACTTATTACTAATGCACAAACACTTTGCTTCTTTAAAAACAATAACAATGATTAAAATATTGTTGCATATTTTTGAAATTATATAATTAAATTTTTATTTTTAATGCATTTCCAATTTTTTTATTTATTTTTAAATGAAAATAATTAAAAAAATAATAATTTTTTATTTTTCAAAATACAAAAATTTACAAAATTTATAAAACTTTGTCTTCTAAACAATGTTTAGAACCATGTTTACAACTAAACATCCTTTATGTCCACTAACGTAATATACCATATGGACTCCTATATTGTACATTACCATATTGTACATTAGGTTAATATTAATGCCTATTGTTATTAATACCGGAGGAAACGTTTTCTTTGGGATATGGACACGTAAGTAGCTGCATAGTACTTAAGAGTGGATGGTCATTGTCCGAGTAACTGAATACTACTTAAGTGTTGTAATTGTCTATCTTCTCTACTATTGTACTATTTTCGTGAGTATAATTACCTCGAAAGGCATACACCTATTGGCAATGGGCACAATTAATCACCTTTTAATCTAAAATTCTAATCTTATGGCTAACAATTGAAGATGCTGACATATTCTTAGTCGTACTCTCTAATCAATGGATGAAATTTAATACTCATAACTTCTTTGCATTTCTGAATACTTCCATTACCTTGTTTACTTTTTCACATTTACTTAATATGATTAAGAAATTACTTCTCTAACCATTGATTGACAGGTTAACTGCTTAAAAAAAATTAGTATGTATAAAACTTTGCATTGCCACGTTCCTTGAAATTAAATGTTTGTAGCTGGACGCAGTGAAAGCTGGGCGATACCTTTCGGCGTTCTCTAGCCGGAATCGGCTGTGCTAGTTGTCTTCTCTCACTATTGCATTATGTATTATTGTTATTAGTCTCTCTCACTAGTTGTTTTAGGTTAAAGCTTGAAACCTAGGTTTATCTTTACATGTATATATAACTTTTTAATAATTTACATTTTTTAATGTATTTTTAAGAGAATTATAACTTAATGTTATATGATAATTTAATTCTTTAATATTTTTTAATTATTAAAATATTCTTTAATATTTTAATTTTTTAATATTGTAATTAATTTATTTTAACATTGTAAGTAATATATATTTAAAAATTATA
>JZKD02S1431326.1:148940-164838 GCA_000966675.3 Picea glauca
ATCTTGTTAAATTATTCTCAGATTCAAACAAATTTTCGGCATTCTAGTAGATTTCTTATCTTTCGAATTTACCTGGACGAAGCAGTCGTGGAATACCATGCGCAGGAGTGCAGGACCGACGTTGGAGAAATTTTGGGCGAGTTCTTGCACGATGGATCTAATGATATTCTCCGCATTGGGGCAGCTGACGCGGTAAAAGTTATATGTCAAGGCTGAAGGACTAGGAGTAGGAGTAGGAGCAGGAGCAAGAGCGCTGCCCGAGTTCGAGCTCGAGACGTGCAGGCAGAAGTCAGCAGAGCCCCTGCAAGTGAGGCATCTGGGATTATCAATTGCTAGCAAGAGCGCGAAAACCACTCCGGAAACACAAACCACTATGCACCACCTTCCCATCTAGTCAAGAAAATGAGGTGAGGCGCAAATGGATCAATGAAAACTTCGAAATCTCGAAAGGAAGCGCAAATTCATAACAGATAAACGACTAGACACTGGACAGCACTAAATCGGACGGCTTTGAAATATCGACACTCAGACCTTTATAAGCCGGTGGCCTCATCGGTTTTGCACGTACCTGGCCGGTGAGAATCGAGATGGTTCCAACCTTTTAAATTTTAAAAAAATAATCCATCAATTTTCATAATGGGCTAACCGCTAAATCTATGTCCATTTTTATTTCATGTTTTAAAATTTAAACCTCTTGTGATTTGCTTTCCTTTTTTAATCAACTTTAATGTAAATTAATAAACTAATAAACTAGCGCAATCGCATTTAAATAAAAGAGGTTGATATATGTTTATCTGCATCATTAATTTTAAAAAATTAATTTAAAAAAATGAAAAATTATTTCCATCAACTTATATATTATATAATTATATTTAATTAATTCTAACATACTTAATAATTATATTTAATAAAAATTTAAAACATCTTAATAAAAAATTTTAAATAAATTTAAAAAAAAATCTTTATAAAAACCTTAAATTTAACCAAACTAAATAAACTTAATCTAAAAAATTTCACCTAAAACTCTAGCCTACACTAAATTTCCATGTCTAACTTGAATACTTATAACCATCTCTTTTCACATTTTCAATGAATAGTATTGTGGTTTTTCCATTTCACTCGAAAACACTCACCACAAAAATCTCAGTAATTATGATATAAAAATTTTCACCTAAAACTCTAGCCTACACTAAATTTCCATGTCTAACTTGAATACTTATAACCATCTCTTTTCACATTTTCAATGGATAGTACTGTGGTTTTTCCATTTCACTCGAAAACACTCACCACAAAAATCTCAGTAATGATATTATCATAGTTAATAAACTTTTAAAATATTATTAATATAGTTAACTATTGATTTATTATTAATAATACTTATTCTGCTCTCAATACATGAAAGCCATCAAATCAAAACGATCAATAATAAAGAAAACAACCGATACTTTAGCATTGTAGTGCATATCTTCTTTGCACTCGAGATTTCGCTCGTTAGGATTAGGTTTTGGAAGTGATACTTTTTATTATGGCACTTTCGCTGGTTAGGGTTTCATAAAGCACTTTAACATTGACAAGAATATATCACCTCCTTCATAATCTCTTCCAACACAGCTTCCACACCTTCCATGTGATGAGAAATGGGTCATATTTTTCCTTGTTCTTTTATGTCCACAAAATTACGACCCCTATACATATGTACATGCATCCTTCTGGTACCATCTCCTCTTCCCATGAAAATGCACATATGCACATGCATCCTTCTAGTACCATCTCCTCTTCCCATGAAATTAGTTGAGATAGGAAGCACCCACTTCAACTATGGATATATAAAATGTTCCTCCATTCCAAGCTGGATATTTATGTCTGCAATGCTATCTGGAACCTATAATATCATTTTAATTGAATTGTTATGTTGGGCCATAGCAATTGAAAGGTAACAAACGACTTGAGGTAAACTGGAAAATGAAAGTATTAGAGAATAGCCAAGGAGAGCTAGATAAATCAATAAAAGTTTACGTTTGATAGTGATATGATATAAAGGAAATGTTCTTGACACTCCAAGTGAAAGTATAATATTGTCCTTTGCACTACCACAAAGGCAAGGTAATGAAAAGTACTAGGCAATTGTTGAAAAGAAACCAAAATTGTGAAATGTAAAAAAATAATAGTGAAGAAGTAAATGTTAAAAGTTAAGTAAACTTGGAAATTGATAAGCCACCACATTAATTTCTTAATCATATTAAGTAAAAGTGAAATGGTAAACAAGTTAAGTAATGATAAAGGTATACATCCATAAATCAAAGGAAATTAATGTTGGAAATCTCATCCATTGATTTAGAGGCAACGACCAGAGTATGCCAACATTTTTAATTCCTAGCCATAAAATTAGGGTTCCTAATCAAAAGAGTGATTAATCCACCGATTGTCAATACCTGAGATGCCTATCGACGTAATAAATGAAATTAAATCAAACATTTTACTTCATCATACTTTTAAGTCCATCATCTCAAATCTTTGTGTCTTCATTTGTTCGAAAAACATTGTAACTATAGTTAGAGAAAATTCTCTATAGAAGTCAACCTCCTCCACATCCACTATATTTCTGGTCCTTTCACTCATCATGAGGCCCTAATCCATGCCCCAATCCATGTGCAAGGCGCCCTTTCCATTTCAAATGTTTGATAGTAATGAGTGTTGAAGGTTAAATCAGGTTAAATCACTAACACTGTCCATTGAAACAATCAAATCTCAACTTGTGTAACTTCGACAACACAGTAATGGATTTCAATGGTTAGATCATTATCATTGTCCATTGGAACAACCGGATCTCACCTTGTGACATATCAACAACACATGGACCTTGAGGCATTTTCATTTCTCTACTTTCAATTAAATATTAGGAACCACGTGGTTGAACTCAACCCGTGGAAATTTTTTCTTCTACTTTGACAACATTAGAGGTGATGGATCCCTTATGAGTAATTCTAGTGCATATGTTCAACATTATACCTGCATGAGAGGGGAATGAAAATCAAGCACATTGTGACTTGAGTGAGAGATATGCATCTCCTCTTCCAACTATGATGGTTTGTAAAGTTTCGACTAAGTGACATTAATTACTGGTTGAATACCGAGTAAGGGAAGCAAGTCCAATTTGAAGGAATTTCAACCAATCTATTAGAAAATTGCATATGGTCCATAGCGAATCTTTTGCAACTACTGATGCTTTTTTCTTCTAAAGTGTTTCTTCTGAAGGTATAACCATACTTTTTCTCCAATCTTGAAGGAAGAGGGAATCCAATCTCTATCACGAAGTGTCTTCTCATCTCAATGAGTTTTACAAAGGGTCTTTCGTATCTATGTCTGAATTTTGGAAATCCATTGGACAAAGGAAGAGGTATTCTACTATGCACTAAGCTACTAGTTGGAAACTAGTTGTGGGAGAAATGCAGGGAGCTAGTATAGTGCCATGGCTTGATATTTATAATAGAATTCAAAGGGGAATGCTCAGTGGTTGAGTGCACAACACAATTATAGAAACATTGAAGGAGGTGATGAGAGGTGTCCCACAATTGTTCTTAGAATAATATATGTGAAGCATTTCCACCAAAGTGTGATTCACTACTTATGTAAGTCCATCTATTTGTGGGTGAAAGGTCGTGGAATAGTGTAGTTTGAAATTCATAAGTTGCCATAATGCCTTCCTAAAGTCGTTGAGAAATTAAGCATCATGGTCTAGGGTTATGTTAAGCTACAATCCAAAACATGGCCATATGTCTTGAAAGGAATTTGTTTTTGTATTCTATGCCAAAATTGTCTTAGAACATGGTATAAAATGTGTTATTTTGACATACCATCACAAATATGTTGTTGTGTTTCTGAAATGTCAAGGGTAAAAACACTAATGAATTCCATTGAAATGGCTTACCAAAGCATGGAAGGGTAAAATCACTAAAAAATTCCATTGAAACGACTTCCTAAAGCATGGGAAGAATCAACAAGGGTTGTATAGCCCAAATTTGCAATCTGCAATTTTGGTCTAGCCATGGCTAGATCAATGATAAATAAAAATTTATTAACTTATTGTGACATGGACGATCTAAAGAAATACTTTTGCAAGTGTCGAAATGTCTTATTTGTGCCAAAATTCCCTCCATACATCGATGAATGTGCTTCATAAATAAGAATAATGTGAGCATTTGAAGTGAGCACACAAAACCGATTGAGTTTATACAACCATCCATCCCAAATTATGAGTCCAAAAAGGGGTCAGTTATATTGACCACCATTGATTGTTGCAAGGCATTGATTATAGGCCCATAATATGGATCTATAACATATTGTTGCTTCCACTCATCATATTGATCTAGGTGGACATCAATGGCCACACACCTCTTCCACTGACTCAACAAGATTCTCCATCTTGGTAGTTTTATATACTGTTTTTTAGATCCTAAATTTACGAGGCCATTTTGAGGCCTTAAATGATGTTTTGTAGCTATTTGGAGGCCCACAATGGCTATCACCTCCCCCGGCTATGCCCAAAATTGTACTTATCAATTAAATCTTTCTAAAAAGATACCGTGCAACCAAATGGAGATTGTATGCAAAATTTGTGCCCTTGAAAAGTTGGTGAATCAAATAACCACCTCGGAGCTTGCAAACATTTTGTCGCTTTTCCTTCTAGAGTTAGGGTTTCGGACCATTAGGGTTCTTGATTTATGTTAAAAGGCCATTATTTTGGCCTCTTATAATATCCTTTTTCAAATCAGTGTAGCAGACATATATGTCTCTCTTCAGAGATAGGCTACCACCATTCTAGCTAGTTTTTGTTTTGCAATTTTCTGTTATTTTATTCATTAATAGAAGTTGGGTTTAATTGTATTATTGTTCTCGTTGTTGTATTTATGTGTTTGTTTCATTTAGTTCCATATACAATCTGGATTAATGTTATCAGAGGAATTCTCTCCTTTTTATTTCTCGGTGCATGTCCCCAACGAGGTCTAGGTATAGATATTTGGGTCTTGAGCTAGTTTCACTCGGGGATGACCGCTCTTGCTAGCCCAAGCAACCTCCCATGGTGGAAGAAAAGAGATATGACAGAGAAGGATATCCTTTCAAGATGTTTCTCATGGAATCCCTCATGTGACAAAGGAACTAGATGATGGACAACTTTTCCCAAATCATTTGATGACTCCCAATGGTGGGTGAAGCACCCTCAACAAGCAACCATTTCGGAGGTGTGACACCCTCCAAGGTACAAGTTAACTTTGATATCCATTTATTTGAAGGAAACATAGATTCATATGCTTCAAAGACATGGTTAAATCTTTCAGAGGGTTATTACCCGATTCAAAAAATTTCTGATAGTGAAAAGATCACTTTCGCTCCTTAAATCCCTTCCCCATGTCAAATATTGGTGGGAAGGTTATTGGGAGAGACACAACGATGATGGTTCTATGGAATTTGGGGCAAGACCCTCTTGGGAATACTTTGTTGATTCCCTCAAGGGGGGATTATACCCTATTGGAAATTATGTGATCAAGTGGATATTGGTGGCCACCCACATATTCCAACCAGCTCCTCTTGACAGTTGTTAGTTTAGCACGTTCTTCTGTAATTATTTGTAATTGTCGGTTCTACACTTTCAAGTCTATAGAAATCCATACACAGCTTCCAGGTGGATATTGGTGGCCACCCACCTAATCCAACTGGATTATTTTGGAAGTTTTCATGTCAGTACATCTTTATGTACTTCCAAGGCTGTTTTGGGGCCCAAAACAATGTTTTTTTGTCTTTCCACAGTCAAACTATAATGAAGTCAAATTTTGATGGAATAATGTGTATTTCTCAAAAATACTTTTCCAACGGGATATTACACGCCTAAAACAGAGGTCGTATGCAAAATTTACCACCCCAAGAAGTTGAGGTACCAACTTACCCATCGGGGCCCACATATATTTTGGTGTTTCATCTCCTAGGGTTAGGTTTTTGGATGTCTAGGGTTTAGGAATTCATGAGTAACGTTAAAAATGCCTTTGGAGCCTTATTTTAATCATTCTTCTCAGATGGATGTGTGTAGCAGCCACATCTCTTCTCAGAGATAGCTACCACCATTCGAGCAAGTTGTTTTTAGTTCTACAGTTTTACAGTTTTAGCCTTTGCATAGATCCTTCAATGGTTTCCCATAGGAGACACGTCTTCATCAAGTGGCCAGGAAACCCCCTTCAAGGTAAAAGTAAATTTTGATATTCCATTATTTGAAGGACCAATAGATGCGAATGTTGTAGATAAATGGTTGAATATGCTCAAAGGGTATTTTTCGATCCACAATTTTTCCGATAAGGAAAAGATTACTTTTGCACTCCTCAAGGTCATCCCCCATGTTAAAGACTGGTGAGTTACTTACTTTGAGCAAAGGGCCATAGAGGAATCTACAATATTTTCGGTCTCCCCCACATGGGATTCCTTCAAGGATGCCATTAAATAATAGTACTACCATGTTGGAAGCTATGAGGACCAATACACAAGATGGACCACGTTGCGTCAGGAAAGGGACTGGATAGTACCAGATTTCACCAATATTTCTCATACCATGCACTCCAAATTGGGTATCAAAGACTCTGAACGACATATGGTGCTCAAATATTGTGACTGTATGCATATATACATTCAAATAGAAATGGACTTTCTGTAAATTGCATCATTAGGCGTGAATTATAGATATGTTGTCAAGATCGAGTAGAAATTTGAGCAGAAGAGGTGAGAGTTTGAATATGCAAACTCCTCACAATTAAAGCAGGGAAAAGGTGGCCCCAACCCACAAAACAAGGCATAGAATAAATATGGCCACTCTTAGTACGACCAGTCCAAGCCACAACCCAATAAGGGTAATGATAAGTCAAAGAAGCACCCAGGAAAATGGTGTGAATACCATAAAATCCCTTGGCACAACAGTGAAGAATGTCGCTCCAAGCAGTCACTCGTGGTCAATCTAAAAGCTTCCAAGTCAGAGGAATATTCTGACTCCAAATCAAATCCATAAAGTGGGAAGAGGATCAGTGATGTTGAAACCAGTGCCACTTTTTATACCACCAAAGTCCAACCAAGTGAACCAAAGGAAGGGGAATTCCTCTTTCACTCACAGATGTGGGTAAAGGGGACTCTGCTGAATTTCATTTTCGATAGCGACAATCAGAAGAACCTAATTTCATCATAGGTCGTCCAGTGGTTGGACCTGTCGATAACACCGTACCCACAACCCTACACCATTGACTGGCTTCTCTAAGGATGAGATCTCCCCGTCAACCAACAATGTTGTTTTCCCTACAACATTAAGCCCTTCAAAGACGAGGCATTGTGTGATATTTCCCCCCTTGAAGTTTGTGATGTTATTTTAGGCCAACCATATTTGTGGAAGCGACATGCTATGTATGAGTCTAAACCCCACAATGTTATTATTACTTTGGGTAGACAATTATATAGGATACCATAGGTAGCGTCGCCTACCTCTATTTCTTTAATTTATGTTAAGCAATGCAGTAAAGTCATTTCACAGACTGGGAATTTTGTCTTCTTTTTTATTCATGCTCACACTAAGAAGAAGGTTTCTTCCACAACATTGACCTCTAAAAAGAGCCTCTCTTTGCAGCAAAAGAAAGTGGATGGGATCGTGGAAGAGTACAAATACATCTTCTCCTCACCCACCAGGGTACCGACGCACTGCCAAGTCAAGAAAACAATTGATATAACCCCCGATGCACTGCTTCCTAATGGACCAGTCTATCATTGTTCATTGATGGGAAATGATGAAATCAAGCACTAGATCCAAGAGATTATTCAAAAGGGGCACATCCCACCCAACTCATCCCCTTGCGGAAGCCCGATTATGCTAGTGCAGAAGAAAGACGAGACCTGGCGGCTCTGCATTGACTACAAAGAATTAAACAAAATCACAACCCAGAATCAGTACCCAATTCCCCGAATTGATGACCTTCTTGACCAACTCAAGGGGGAAACATTCTTCAACATGATTGACCTAAATTCTGGATACCACCAGGTTCCCATCGAACCAACTGATGTATGGAAGACAACTTTCAAATCTAAAGAAGGTCTCTTCGAATGGATGGTCATGCACTTTGGCTTAACAAATGCACCAACCACTTTCATGAGATTGATGGATGATGTATTGAGACCCTTCACCAACTCGTTTTTGGTGGTATATCTAGATGACATCCTCATCTTCAACAGAACTTGGGAGGAGCACATGCAACATATTCAACAGGTTTTGGGCACTCTGTGGCAGCACAAGCTATAGGCCAACTTGGAAAAATGATCCTTTGGCATGAACAGGGTCCAATAATTGGGCTACATTGTTGATGAGCATGGGGTACATGTGGATCCAACTAAGATCCAAGTCATTCCCGACTGGCCAGCCCCGACCACACTAACTGAGCTTTGAAGTTTCTTGGGACTTGCCAACTTCTACCGAAGGTTCGTGTTGGGATTCTCTCATATTGCATAGGCCCTCAACCAAGTAACCAAGGGAGGTGGAAAGGTAAATTTCGCATGGGGTAGGTACAAAAATAAGAATTTGATGATCTAAAGCATTTCTTATGCTCAGCTCCAATACTCTCCTTACCTGATCTGCAATTTTTTTTCGAGATTGAGATTGTTTCCTCTAACTATGTTGTAGCCACAGTTATCACTCGGCATGGTCATCCAATATCATACCACAGTGAGACACTCTCAGATATTGTCCAGAAATACCCCATCTATGAGAAGGAAATGTATTCCATTGTGCAATGTTATCTTCAATGGAAACATTATATTCTGGGAAAGGAGACAATCATCCACACAAATCAGAAGCCTCTACAGTTCATACAGACACAGGGGAAGTTGAAAAATGACCACCATCAAAAGTGGTCCACATACCTACAACAACTTAATCTCAACATTAAGTATAAAACAAGGAGCACAAATCATGTCATTGACTGCCTCAATCGCCCTCTCATTGCTACACTCATCACAATGCTCCATTCCTGTGGGCATGAGGCATCTGACTGGCCCCAACTTTATCAATGTGACCCTGACTTCACTACCACCTATCAACTCTTGGGTACAGGAGTGAATGTCACCGATTTTCAGATCTAGGATGGACTGTTATGCCATCTAGGCCACCTCTGTGTTCCCACAAGCGAGCGTGCAAATATGATTTGGGAGGCTCACTACAGTCGGATGACAAGACATTTTGGCATGGAGAAAATTGTGGTCGTTCTAGAGAAACATTTTTATTGGCCAAAACTTTGACACGACATCAGAAAGCATATCAGATCTTTCACTACATGTGACATTTCCAAGCCAGCCATCAATAAACAAGGCTTATACACCCCTCTTCCTACTCCCGAGAGGCCTTGGGAATCCATCTCGATGGATTACATGTCTGGCCTTTCGTTCACCAAGCATGACAATGATTGTGTATTTGTGGTGGTTGATCGATTTTCACAGATGACCATTATCACATCTTGCAATAAGAGAATCACAGCAGCAGAAACTGCCAAGATCTTCTTCGAACTAGTGTGGGTCCATTTTGGGATACCACAGACTATCACCTTAGATCAGGGCAACATGTTCCTCAACACATTTTGGTCGAGTCTCTGGTCACTGTTGGACATTGAGCTCACTAAATCCACTGCTTTCCACCCCCAAACCGATGGCTAGAAAAAGGTTATCAATTGGATGATTTTGCACATCCTACGTATGTACAACTCTAAGAATCCATGTACATTGGATGAGAGTCTTCCCTATGTTCATCACAGCTATAACATGGCTCTCCATATCTCCACCGACCATATCCCATTTCAGGTGCGGTTGGGATTCTAACCTTTGGGTCCCATTGATGTTTCACTACCTCTTGCAACCACATAGGAAGAATCTTCCCATGTTCAGTTTGAGGCAGACAAAGCCACCAGATTGATTGAGCAGATTCATCACATCTTCCAACAACTCCATGATATTTTTCAGAAATCCAATGTCAAGTACAAGCAATGCCATGATCAACACCAAGTATGCTACCAATTTCAGGTGGGAGACAAGGTCTAGTTACATTTGCAGAAAGAGTTCCTTACAAGGCCCCATTGGAAGCTACACCCACTTCTTTTTGGGCCTTACACTATCACCAAGGCTATGGGTAGCAATGATTTTGAGCTCAACACTCCACCCTTCCTTGGATTGCACCTAGTGTTCAATGTGGACCTCCTTTGGCCATATTTTCCACCATTATTGGACACCTTAGAGATCAAAAAGTAGTTGAAAAAAACATATCTCAACCCAAACTGCATGGAACAGGCATCCACTGATCAGATAGTGGACACACAGATCAAGGGCACTCTCTAGTAGAGGATCCACATTTATCTAGTTGTCAAGGAAGGGCAACTCCTACACCAAGGAAAGTGGCTCACCTCGGGCCAAATTCAATAGAAGTTTCCTCAATTGATGTAGGCACTCAATGCAATGGAGACCATTGCTTCCTAAGGGGAGAGGACTGATCCAGGTGGATATTCACGGCCACCCACCTATTGCAACTGGCTCCTCTTGACAGTTGTTAGTTCAACACGTTCTTATGTAATTATTTGTAATTGTGGGTTCTACACTTTTGGGGTTGTTTGAATCCCTATACAAATTCCAGGTGGATATTGGTGGTGGCCCACCTAATCCAACTGGCTTATTTTGGAAGTTTTCATGTCAGTACATCTTTATGTATTTCTAGGGCCATTTTAGGGCCCTAAACAATGTTTTTTTGGATTTCCATAGTCAAACCAAACACAGAGTTAGAGTTTTATGGAATAATGTGTAGTTCTTGAAAATACCTTTCCAATGGGCTATCACGTGCTTAAAATAGAATTCATATGCAAAATTTACAACCCCGGGAAGTTGAGGTACCAAATTATCCATCGGGGCCCACATAAATTTTGATGTTTCGTCTCTTAGGGTTAGGTTTTTGGATGTCTAGGGTTTTGTCATTCATGAGTAATGTTAAAAAGGCCTCTGGAGCCTCATTGTAATGATTTTTCTCAGAAGGATGTGCGTATCATTCACAACTATTCTCATAGATAACTACCATCATTCGAGCAAGTTGTTTTCAGTTCTACAGTTTTACAGTTTCAACCTATTTTATTTATTCAATATAAGTTATTTTTCATTGGATATATATATATATTTTATCTGCATCTCTATGTTATTATATTTATTCTATTGTTCCTTTGGGTCCACTCATAAATCTGGATCATTATGATGACCAATACACGATATGGACAACTATGTGTCAGGAGAGAGACCAAACAATGTTGGAGTACACCAATATCTTCCATACCTTACACTCAAATCTGGGTATAAGAGACTCTGAGTGACACCTAGTTCCGAAGTATCGTAGTGGCCTACATAGGTACATCTAAACATAGATGGATTTCTTGGATCTCCTCGCTAGGAGCCCCTCAATCAATACACTATCAAAATCAAGAAAAAATTCAAGCAAAAGAATACATGAGAGTTTGGGTCTACCAATCTGCCACAACATAAGCATGGTAAAGGTAGCCATAACTCACAGAAAAAGGTACAGAGTAAGTAGATCCAACCTCAAGACAACTAGTTGTTGGGTGTTTTCGGTCCATGCTTGCACACATCGCGTCTTTCTTAATTCTATGGAGTTTTAGACCCAGGGTTCGTCGAGACATGTCCAACAAAACCCCCAAATAATCGACATATCAATCCTCGGACAATGCCAAGGAAGCTCTCACCTGAGATGCAGAGAGGATCACAAAGACATAAGGTCTTGCAATAGGGATGAAGGTTTAAACACACAAAAAATCATTGCAATTGGCATCCATCTAACTCATGTTTGATAAACTATTAAGACTAAGAGTTAAACAAAATACATGCATACATAATATGCACAAAATGGATCAGAACTACCATCTCTTTATAACTAGGAACATTTCATCACATAAAAGATATACATTTTACAAGATAGATACATATGACAACCATAGAAATTCATATATTTTCTATATAAAACCTCATAGTTACAACTTGTTGCACCATGCGCTTTGACTCAAAACTCAAATATATCATAGACACAAGATTATATTCAAAGCATTACAATATTACAATAGTCTTAGAGTGAGCTCAATACTGGAGACTCAATATACTCTCTAAAACCATTAAATAGCTAGCTCTATTTTTTATGTTAGAGATTTGTTTTATAGATTTCTCTGCTAGGGAGCATTGTCTCTTTCTTCTCTGCTCCACTCATTTTTCTGATCAAACTACCTCGCACGACCCTTGTGTTTGCCAACATTCCACGTAGAATTTTTGCATCAAGGAAAATATTAACTTCTTGGACAACTCATTCTCTAGTTGTCCCACATCTTTGTGTGTTGTTGGTAGTAATCATTCAAGGAGATTTCCCGATGATTCCTTTCTTGCTTCCAGTGGCCATCTTCATGTTTTTCGGTGAAACTAACAAAACTTTGACCGAAACGTAATTGGTAGTCTTTAAGCATGGCACACAACAGAAAAAACTTGGTCTGATACGCACTTTATGTCATTCCTAGCACGTTTCCTTAGGCATGTGAAAAACCATGGAATGAGTGCGCACAACTTCATTTGTGTGTGTGCACAAAACTGAACCCAAAACTTTGGGTACCAACATGACCCCACCACTATTATCTGGCTCATCCTTGAGCTAGTTGCTAAATTTATGAAGCCATGTAGTTGGATTAAGAGAAGATCATTGTCCTTCAATCCCAACTTATGAGGGTGATAAGTTGCTCGAACCAGAACCTTCGCTGGTGCATGTGGAGGTGAATGAGGGATATGTTTAACATTCCCCAACAAGAACCAACCAATGAAGAGAAGTGATGTTCCCTCAAGAAAGAGCATCATTCTAAGTTGTTCTTTTTTATTTGAGATAATTCGACCGAGCCAGATGTCACAGATGCTCAAATTCAGGATGGTTGTGGAGCGAAGAGGATACAGGGGAGTAGAGGTAGTACCAACAAGATGAAAGAGAGGAATTTGGTCCAGCCTCTCAGCTTTGGGAGAAGGATCGAAGAGGATATATGATGGGAGGGATCTCAATGATCCCATGAGTAGGGTCTTGTCCTATCATCAAAGGGTGTGAAGCATGGGAAAACAAAAGAGGTTATTTTCTTAGAGGGAGAGGGAGTGGCCTCAAGTAGAAAACACAGTTCAAGAAGTTGTGGGGTACTAAGCTGATACTGGGGGATCAGGATTTGGATGGACCTTGAATGATCAGGGGTTGACATACAATCCACTTTTTTGAAGACTGTAGTGGAGTCTCTTGATATGCTCGTTCTAATTGATGATAAAATATTATAAAGAGAAGGCTAAACCATGCCATGGGAGAGAAGCAGGAGAATCACAGGGGAAATGAAGTTTTGAATGGAGCTGGGAGAAAATTACTACATGAAGAGATTTTAGGCCTTGAGATATATATAGAGGAGAGATGGTGGTGAAGGGGAGGAAGGAGGGAATGAAAAATTTAATGGAGGGGATGGCTTGAAAGAAAAGTAGGAAGTGACAATAAAATGAGGACAACGGAGAGATGGATATTGTGGATTGTTCATGCTAGCGAGGGTTATTGGATACTGGGATGATGCAACCAAGTGAGTACTTGTGGCATGTATGAATGACCCATATGGTATTGTTTTCCCTTTCAGGAACTGAAGTGTCAAGATACTCCCTCAACACCTATGTGACATGTACCTGAGGAGCATGACCCTGTACTTTGTGGCCAATACACAGTCAAAATTGGAAATATCGATGATCTTCACCCTTTGTCACTATATTGATGTCTCATGTGTGACCAATATGAATTCTTCTACTGTCAAAATGTAATGTATGTCGAATAGGAATCATGCTATGTGTTGTACAACCTATTCTAATCCTACTCTATGAATCTGAAAAAGATGAAATAGAAACAATTTGTGGTGGACCCCTTAGGGATGTAGTACACCTTCAATCTGCTATCATTAATGAGGCCATTGAGTGGTTGTCCTTGTAAGGTTTCCATATTGACAACACCTACTTTACTAATGTAGACTAGTCGAAATGGATTGAGCCACCACATGCGTAGTTTACCAGGATGTTGTAGATATTTGTTGTCATATAAAAAAACTAAATATCATGGATGAAGTATTTTCTCGTGGATGTTACATTTGTTCTAGGATTTATTTTTGTCCTTTTCAACCACCTAGTTGAAGCCAACCATTATGAAGTCTTTTTCAAGTTACATAAGCTCATACAACCTATGTTGTATGGACTAATCATATGAGTTACAAGGGAGACTCTAAGGCTAGGAACAACAAATTCTAGCAGCATGACCACTTTTTTTCCATAGACCAATATGAACAATGTGTGCTTCGTCATCCTTTTACATGTGGTTCGATAAGCCCATAAGATTACATGGATATGTTGGTCCCAGTCATCACATTATGCATTGCAAACTTTTGTTATAACATGTTCTAAAATTTTGTTGAATGCTTCCATTGCATGGTTGGCTTGAGGGTGATAAGGGGCGCTCTTCTGATGATGGATCATGAATTTCTAGGTGATTTGTTGAATGGTCTCATTCAAAAAATGTGATCCTTGGTCACTCATCATCACCTTTGGACATCCAAATCGGATGATGATATTCTCAAAGATAAAGTGCATTTTTGTTTCTGTTGTACAATCCTTGATTGGTGCTTCCTCGACCCACCTGGTGAGGTATTCAGTTGTGGTAATCATGTAGAGATCCCTCGTGCAATGTGCGGAAGGATTGATGGGACCAAAAAATTCTATTCCCCATTTATCAAAAGGTTCAAGTGCAGTCACATGGAACAATGGGAGCTCATCTCTACAGCAAGGATTTCCCACATGTTGACATACATCACAACTTTTGCAGTAGTCCTTAGAGTATGCAAAGAGAGGGACACCAAAGCCCTGCGTGCAGGACCTTGCACGCAGTATCCTTCCTAGCATTGTGACCTCCAATAATACATTCAATAGCCTTATATAAGAGGGAGTCACGTTCATGTTCCAAAGAAAAATGACATAGGATTCCATCTATGCCCAACTTATACAATTTCCTGACAATCAACTAAGAATCAACACTGTGGGTCATGAGTTTCCTACATTGTGCAAGAGTATATATGGTAGGATCCTGGATAGTGATGAGGATTTCTTCTATTTCATCCAGTTGATCAAGTATGATTTCCACTTGGAAGAGTTGCGCATTCAGGATTTCATCATCGAGGTTATTAGCAGCTTCCCCAGTCTGAATTTGTGATAGATGCTATGGTCCAACATTGTGTTTTCCAGGCTCAACAACAACTTCAAAGTCAAATTCTTGAACCAATAGAAACCAATAGCAGATTCGTCCACCCAACACTGGGTTGTTGACTAAATACTTGAGGGATGAATGATCTATGAAGAATTTTAAAATGGACCCGAGCAAGTAGTGGTGGTATTCTTGCAAGGAATATACCATGGCTAGGCCCTTGTGCTCAGTTGTAGTGTAATTCCTTTCAACATCAAACAACTTTAAGATGGAAAAATAGACTAGATGATTGATATTTCCATCCTCTCATTGTGCTAGAACGACGAATAGGGAAATGGTTGAAGCATCAACGTCGACATCAAAAATATTTGACCAATCAGGGAAAATAAAATGGGCGTAGTAACTAGCTTTTATTTGAGGGTATCGAAGGCTTGCTAATATTCCATTGTCCATTCGTATTTAATATCCTTATGCAACAACCTTTGTTGGTTGTGGAGCCTGATTATCTTCCCGATTCAGAGGTTTGTTTAAGTCGTTCTTGGATTCCATTCCCTAACA
>JZKD02S1431326.1:164912-195640 GCA_000966675.3 Picea glauca
GGGGGGGTTGGAGACAATTCTTTTATTCCCCCCCTAGAATGGAATTCGAGGGAAGTGCTCCTGAAGAGAAATATTTTGAAAAAATGCCTTGTAAAATATTGTAATTTCATAGTCAACCTGGACTATTCATTATAAGGTCCCAGATCGAACGATAGAAGTTATTTTAGGGTTTTTTCCCTAGAAGGAAACCCTCTTTTATGAGGGAATTGTATTGCAGTTGTGTATTATTGCCAATATTGTATTCTAAGAGAGGAGACTTGATCTAGATTATTTTTTAGAATGAAATGAAAGCAGAGATACTACAATGAAATACACATAAATATTGCTAGAAACATAGAAATACAGTAATACACGATTTCTATTAATGAAATAAATGTACAGAGACTATAAAAATACAAAGTGAAAGACTTGCTAGAATGGTGGCATCTTATCTCTGAGAAGAGATGTGACGGCTACTCGTATTCGCAAGAATATGATTGTTACAATGAGGCTCCAAAGGCCTTTTTAAAATAAATAAAATGCAAAACCCTAACCTACGAAGATGAAAATCCAAAAGGTTTGTGGGCCCCGATGGGGGTAGTTCATACGTCAACTTCCTGAGGGCATAACTTTTTCATACAATATCTGTTTGGGGTGATTTATACACCGTTGGAAAGGTATAACCTAGAAGAACAAAATTTGACTGGCCTTAGTTAGTGCCTAAGGCAGTTACCTGGGCCCCAAGTCCCCAAAAAACATTGTTTAAGGCCTCAAAATGACCCTGGAAGTTTGGAACTCGAAAAATTGCCAAGTTGGAAAACTATTTTTCGAACCTGTGAAATAGGTGGGTGGCCACCGATATCCACCTGGATAAATCCTCCCTCCTTAGGAAGAAATGGTATCCATTGTGTTGAGTTCTTGGGGGAGAGAGGGAAGCATTTATTGAATTTGAATCTTGGTGAGTTGCTTTCCTTGTTGGAGGCGTTGTGTTGCTCGATTTGTGGAAGGATCTCATGAACCTGATGTTGGGGGGGTTGAATATGTTCAACCAATTGGGCTACCTGAGATGAATGTGTGCAAAAGGAATTTTTGTTCTTTTCTACAATCTTGTCGACATGCTTCTATTGGATAGAAGGTACTTGGCCCGAGACTATAGTGGTTGTAGTATCCTTCTGTTCACCTTTCGAACAGATTGTTAAGAAGATGAATTTTGCAGTATGATATACTACCTTGTGACATTGTTTAGGTGGGACAGTAGTTGGAAATACCTCTGGTATTCTGTAGAGATGACCCCCCAAAGTAACAATGACACTATAGGGTCGAGACTCATAAACAACATGGTGCTTCCATATATATGGTTGGCCCAAGAGAACATCACAGACATCCAGTGGGGAAAAATCACATAATAGCTCAGCCTTGAAGGGTCGGATGTCGTACGACAGCAGACACTGCTGGCTAGAATTTGTATGGCTTCAGGTGTGGTGTTTTCCACAATACCAATTGTTTGAAGACCTCTACTGAGATGAGGTTCTTCTGGCTTCCGCTATTAACAATAAAATGCAGTAGGGTTCCCTTCACTCACATCTGTGAATGAAAAAGGTGCTCCCCCTCTTCGGGATCTGTTGGTTCTTCTGGTTGAATTGTTGCGGTCGCGACAATAGCAGTGGGGTCTACATCAATGATATTTATTTTACCAGTATTTTCAGAATTAGATTCTGAATCAGGTTTCGGATCCTTTGTCTTTGATCTCAACCACCAATGATTATTTTGAGCGACATTTATCAGTGTTGTGTCAGGGGATTTTGTGGAAATCGCACCATTTTCCAGTGACCTTCTTTGTCTTCCTGTGACCCTTATTTTCATGTGGCTTAGACTGGTTTTCAGGAAGTTGTTTGTTAGGGCCTTATTTCTCATACTTTGGTTGTTGTGGATTTGCATATCCAAACTCCCGTTTGTTCTGGTGCTTAAATTTCTGCTTGATTTTAACAACATATCGATATGCAACACTGAGTGATAAGATATCCAAAAAATCCATTTTAGTTTGGATGTATCTGTGTAGAGCCCCGCGATATTTCAGAACCAGATGTCGCTTGAAGTCTTTGATACCCATCTTGGTGCGCAAGGTATGGAAGGTATTGGTGAAATTTGACACTGCTTGGCCCCTCTCTAGCCGCAGTGTGTTCCATCTCATGTACTGGTCTTCATAGTTGCCAACAGGGTAATATTGTTCCTTGACCACATCCACAGAAACATCCCAAGTGGGATCAACCCCATATATTCCAGACTCCTCTGTGGAAATTTTATCCCAGTAAGTTTCCCACCAATGTTTGACATGGGGGAGAGCCTTAAGGAGTACGAAGGTGATCTTTTCCCTGTCAGGTAAATTATGAACAGAGAAATAACCTTCTAGCAGATTTAACCATTTTTCTAGGGCATCTGCATCTATCTATCCTTCAAATATGGGAATATCAAAAATAACTTGTACCTTGAAAGGAGAGGTTCCTACAAAGTGATCACTTGATGAAAACGTTCCTATTGTTATCGGAATGCGTTGAAGGATGTGGGAAAAATTCTCCATCATTTCATTCCTCTGTCACGTGAGAGCTTGCTCAAGAAACTGATTAATAGAATCTTTTGCTCCATCGTTTTTATTTTCTTCTGCCATGGAGGGTTTCTTGGGAGTGCGAGAGTGATTGTCCTCAAGAGAGAAAAGATCGATACCCAAATTTATATACTCATACCTTGTCGAGGACATGCACTGAAAAACGATCAAGAGAAGCCTGCTCTAATACCACTGATCCAGATTATTTTTTAGAACGAAATGAAAGAAGAGATACTATAATGAAATACACATAAATATTTCCAGAAACAAAGAAATACAGTAATACACGATTTTTATTAATGAAAGAAATGTACAGATACTGTAAAAATACAGAGTGAAAGACTCGTTAGAATGGTGGAAGCTTATCTCTGAGAAGAGATGTGACGACTACTCGCATTCGCAAGAAGATGATTGTTACAATGAGGCTCCAAAGTCCTTTTTTGTTGGGTATGTGTTATATTCTTTGCATGAGTAGTAGTGTTTGAGAATATGCACCAGGAACGAAGCGGTTCAGGGGCAGCGCCCCCGAGAAATAAATTTATTCCTCGGAAAATGTCTCACATATTTTTCTGCCTCGAAAAACATGTTAGATATTTTAGGTGGTTTTTCGGCACATGGTTTCTTTGCCGATGGTTTTCTATTTCTGGTTAAGGAATTAGGGTTGTTGACTAATCCAGGTCATTGGGTTAAGTTTTTGGATGTTGTTGGCTCCTATATTTATATTGTATTGTAAACAATGTAACACAATGAAAATATAGAATATGTTGGTTTTCCCGGTTTGGGTTTCCAGGGGAAAAATCTCCCTGTAATGTTTGTATTTTCCATTGTATATTTTATGTTCTTTTACTGAATATATGTTTGTAGTAAATATTGTAAAAGGTTAAAATCTACATTTTTAACATAAGTAAAATCCAAAACCCTAACCCTGGAAGATGAAAATTCAAAATATTTATGAGCCCCGATGGGGGTAGTTGATATGTCAACTTCCCAGGGGCGTAACGTTTGCATACAATCTTTGTTTGGGGTGCTCAATACACCATTGGAAAGGTCTAACTGAGAAGAATGATTATCGACTGGCCTAGGTTAGGGCCTTTAGCATTCACTCGGGCCCCAAATACCCAAAAAATGTTGTTTCGAGCCTCAAAACGACCCCGGAAGTTTGGAACTCGAAAAATTGCCGAAAAACTGCCAAGATGGAAAATTGTTTTTCGAGCCCATGGAATAGGTGGGTGGCCACCGATATCCACCTGGATCAAGAATGTGAGAGAATGAAGATACAATTACAATAGGTGTGTTGTAGGTTGTATCTCTTCATTTAGCTGGATAATAAAAAGGAAGAACCTGACAATTCATCTAGTGGACGTAACCCACACTGGGTGAACCACATATATCTGTGTCTCTATTTTATTGTGTATCTTCTGTGTTTTATTTCCTCATTTTTTTATTTTATTTCTCCGCGATCCTGTTTTTCTAACAACCTTTCCAATAGAGCCACAATTTGAGCATAATTCTGGATGAAACTCGTGTAGTATCATGTATGTCCCAATGTTGTGTGCATTTCTCAAACTAAAGTGGGGGCCACCATATCCAAGATGGTGATAGTATTATCTGGGTCAATGAGAAATCCATATTTGTAGACGACGTAGCCCAACAATATACCAAAGGGTGTTCAAAAGATTCATTTCTTCAAATTCAAAGATATCTGTAGTTGGAGGCGTCGATCTAGCATTAGTCGAAGAGCTTGCACGTGCTCCTTTAATAGACTGAACATAGTCCAATCATCCAAGTATAATTCAAGGAACCTGTGGATAAATTCCTTGAAGGCTACGACCACTATCCGGGAAAAAATTACATGGGCATTCTTTAATCCAAAGGGCATGACTGTGTATGGAAATGACCCCCATTTGGTCGCAAAGGTGGTTGTATCTTGATCTTCCTCTGTGATATGAAATTGATGATATCATGAGAAGCCAACCATGAATGAGTAGGATTCCTGATCATGAACATTTTCCATCACCTCATTTGTTAAGGGAGTCAAGAGAGGATCACGTACATAGGTTGCGTTCAAAATCCTCAAATAGACACATATACAAATTTCCTTGGTATTTTTAGGTTGCACAACCATAGGGCTAATCTTTTTAGGTTGCACAACCATAGATACAATGAACTACTTCTTTCATTTTTTCCATCGACTAATGGTATGAGTAGACCACCCTGGAGGTGGTTTCCTTTGGTTTTTGATGGAAAATGAAGTCCTTAATTCGACAAAACAACCATATGTGAACCAGATCTTATGTGGTTAAACAGAGAGTTGAAAGAAACTAGGAACTCATATGGGTCCACTCACTTGTTTACCTCCTAAGTTCCTCCTGAATGTACCATCTTCTAGGAACCATGTCCATTGTGTGGACAAATTGATGGACCCACTAGGATCGAGGAATATTCTTAGATATCCAACATCGTTCACATAATGAAATGTGTTCCTAAGGATCCTCAATGCCTTTATATCAGTTGGCTAGATCAAAGTCAATAATAGGTTGGAATCAGACTTTTATGAATTCGAATACCTATGCCCAGCTCTGAATATTTGGGTGGTAAGTCTCTTCTTGGGGTGAATGGTTTTCTCCATCTATACTAGGAATGTCTCCATTATCCATGTCCCACCAAACCACATGGCATTGGACAATTCAAACATGATCCATTGTAATTTTTTTGTTACTCTTGCACATATACATGTGGAAAATTTGTAGAGATTTGTTTTCCACCTCTCTGTGGAATCCTCAGAATCCTTGTCATAAGACTTGAAACTCCTCCAACTTAATTCTCCATATGTGGTAGGGTTGATGTAGGCCTCCCTATGCCCTATGATTTTGTAAATATTTTCAATGCCCGAGCTCCATGCATCCTCATCCATGGGCTCATTTTATTGGTCACCCTCATATGGATATAGTGGCACGACCACATGTAGGTTGTTAGTTTCAAAGGAAACCTGCCTCTTTTTCATATTTAACACCGCATTATTTTCAAAGGCCCAATTAATCCCTAGTAGTGTCGGATATGGATTAGAATCATCCATGATCTTGATGGATTTGAAGTTGGCCTTTGTTTTCACTCCTTTGATGTTCACTTATACTTGCTCCAACTGGCCTATGGGGTAGATCTTATATTGATTGGCCAATCAGAGCTGGATGGGAAATCATAACAACTTAGGCTTACCCATCACTTCCCAATATTTCTTTGGAAAAATGTTCACGTCAGATCCCAAATCCAACATGACTCCATCCACGCCATACCCACCAAGCTCTGTTGTCATCTTGAATTATTGGCCAGTGTGCTTTTGCTTGCTGACCTGACACACATCCCTTTCTGGCAGCAGGGAAGATATGGTTGTCCCCTCTCCTTGTTATTTCATGCAAGTAGCTAACATCTAGGTCAATTTACCTGTTTCTTTTGGATCCTTAAGAAATCACAAACACTAGTGTAATAATGTATTGAATTGATCTTCAAATTTTACCATGTGACCTAAGTCGCACAAGGCTTATGTGTGTGTTGTGCATTGCAACTTCTCTTGAAACTATTGTTTGTATTCGTTTTTCTTAGTGCATCACAACACAGTCTATATATGGTCTTCCTCTATCTATCTTTGGGTCATGCACTATATTTCGTCATGCATGCAAGCCTCCTCCAAATATCTTTACATCATGCACTGCAACTCCTCATGTAGGTGAGCTTCGTCTAACAACCTCTGCATCACCCACTAAACCTCATCACGGATCCAAGATTCTTCTAGCGACCTTTGTGTTTCCCTCTTCACTTCCTACCATATATGTGCCTCTTCAAGATACCTTTGATTCGCACATTGCAACTCTTCACGCACTCTTTCTTCTTCAAGTTCTCTTTACACATCACATGGACTCTGCTTCTACTAAGAAACATCAAAATTTGGAGGGGTATGAAGAGCCTTCCTGATCTTTCCATTTGGTTTTTGACTCAATCCCTCACCGTGCTCCAAGTGCTCCCCTGTCTTCGCGCCCCCGCGGGTTACTACCCGAATATCTCACCAAAATTAAAACATGTGGCGAGTATACCTCCTCCTCCACCATATCCATGGTCGCAACCATGCCCTTATCCACCTCAGGGTCCTCCTTGATATCTGCCTCTGTCTATGCTACCATGATCACCACCCTTTTACTTCTCCTGTACTCGGAATGCATCATGTGTGTTATCTTGCATTAATTGGAGGGATTAGCATCTATTGACATCATGGATGACAAACTTACATAACTCACATAATGGAGTGTGATTCGTTGTCTAGTATTTATTCAATGTGGGATAGTGGGCTGGCACATGTCTCCACTACCTACATATTTCACACCATTCGGACTATCGATATGGAAATGGACTTGGCACGCCTATCGCCACATAATTTGGAAGGACAGGGCACTCGTCTATGTGATGCTCCTTGGAATGGAATGTAGTAAACCATACGTGATTTTGCATGACTTTAGTCTTGGCCATATATTGTAGTTGTATCATTATTTTTTCCAATTGTGACTGAACCTACGCCAACCCACTGATGTATTTGTGCCTCCAGGTGTAACTTCCAAGTGCATCGCGATATCGATTACCTCTGCATGATTCATCAACTTTTTCTGAGTGAGTAGGACTCATATATGGGGGAGTAAAACCATAATGAACCATTATATATGTTTCACATCATGGATTTGGAATGTCATCCTATCTATCAAGATTTTAAGCTGTTGTTCATAGTCCCAGATAGTTTCTCCTTCCTTCTATTTTATCTCCTTGATTTCATTAATGTATTGGGATTTTGACTTAGGCTTATGAAACTCCCTAACTAGATCCTACTTAATCTTAGCCGGGGACTGTTTCTATCCTGCTGGCATAGTAGCCTTGTATTTCATGTACCATGTCAGGGCTCTATCCATGAACATGGTCTCGAGTTGCATGATTTTAGTCGTGTCATCTATAACTCTATTGATAGACCAGATTTCTTCACAAGTGAACCAATGCTGCTCTGCATTTTCCTTACCCATTCCATGGAACACGAGCAACCTCAATGCATTGTCTTGATTCTCCATCTTTTAACTGGAGATAGTTCCTCTTCTCTGACTATTATTGGCTAGAACTTTCCACACCACTACCACTTGGGGTAAAGTATCACTGACTTTACCTTCTTCTCCACTTGTTTGATCACTTCTCTCTTATTATTCTCTTTCTTTGATTCCAATATCTTTTCTATCTATTGTATTTTCTTATTGATTAAAAATGTGCAAAGGGGTGGTACAAAGGGGGGGTAAGTCCATATTCTTTTGAAACTTCTCGTGAGGTGATCCAGAGAGATATCTACTTGTAGTCGTCCAATACCATCAACTAATGTCACTTCGTCTCCCCCACCACTAGGGGAGCCTCCATCTCTCTCTTTTTCCGATGCACTAATACTCTACACCATTCCTTCTTGTCTTGCATGTGCACCACGAATGAGTTCTCTATCTTCCATGCCGATCTGCACACTACAAATCAACACATTGTCTCTTGGTCCAATTTGCACACTACCACTTCACATGAAATCACCTTCTCCAAACAACGCACTTCCACTTTGTGCACCATTCTCTCTTTTTATCAACAGACCACTTCTTTTCACTTCATTTTCTTCTAAGGTTATGACACTTCGTAACATCCAAGGGGCACATACTTCATCACCTAGGTATGTACTAGTATCACTATTGGTATCCATACTAGACACCATCTCATGTATGTTGTGCCTCTTTGCAAACCTATCCTCATATGTTCTCCACTATGGCATAACATCCACTCTCACACTACCACTTGGTGCAATTCCTTTTCTCTTCATATTGTACCTGACCCCTCATTGTGCGCTCTTGGATAATTATTTTCCACCTTTCTCTTCCACTCTTCTTTTTATCTCAAATCTTCTTGCGTGCCTCTCATATATTTTTCTCCTCTTCTCTTTTGGGTCCATTCCATACCTCACTTCATCTCAACAAATTCTTGGATCCATCTTCGGGCTCACTTTCCCCCACCTTTGCCCAATCCCCCCCAGTTCTAGGGGGTTTACTCATCCATTCTATCGGGCTCCATGCACATCATTCTTCTCTCCACGAACAACACTTTCATCCAAAGTGGAATCTTTGTGAGCATCCACTTCCTTGGACCTTCTTCAAACTTTCTTTTAGCCCCGCTGAAAGAATCATTATATTCTACAAAAAAATCAATAATGTATCCTTCCTTCACTCGAGCGAAAAAAAATATCAATAGGCCGAATCCACTTGTTATCCATAACCTTCAAGCTATCAAGCATGACTTGATCCCAAACTATTGTCTCCAATGGAAATGTAGCCGAACTGATGGAAACTTGCCTCTTTATCCATTCATGAAACAAAAAAGGAAATTCCATGAATAATATCCCATGCATATCCGAGTAAATATATCTGTCTTTCCATTTTTTCATGTTCAACCTCAATCCTTGAGTCTCTCAAAATGAAAAAAATTCTTCTTTCGATTCTATCCAGTCTTGAATCTCCTTCTTAGAAGGATGCCAACTCATTTTTTTCCCTTCATCAATCTCAACAAGACTTTTGGTCCCAATAACATAACCATTTGTTGGGCATGTTTGGTCCATGCTTAAACGTGTCTCGTCCTTCTTAAAACTAGGGAGTTTTAGACCCAAGGTTCATTGAGAGAATTTCAAAAAAAACCAACAAAGCACCAAAATATCAATCCTTGGCCAAGAGTGAGGAAGATCTCATCTAAGATTCATAGAGGATCACAGATACCATAAGGTCTTGTGATAGGGATGAAGGTTTAAACACATGAAAAAGTCACTGCAATTGGAATCCATGTAACTCATGTCTGATGAACTATTTGGACTAAGAGTTAAAAAAATACACACAGATAATCAACTCATACATAATAGGAAGATAATGGATCATAACTACCATCTCTTTATTACTGGAAACATTTCATCACATCATAGATATAAATTGTGCATGACAGATACATATGACAACCATAGAACTTCATATCTTTGTTATATAAAACCTTAGAGTTGCAATATTTTGTTCCATGCACCTTGACTAAAATATCAGACATATCATAGACACAATATTATATTCAAAGCATTAAAATATTACAACAAGATTGGAGTGAACTCAATACTGGAGACTCAATAGACTCACTAAAACCATTAACTAGCTAGCTCTATTTATGATGTTAGAGATTCCTTTTATATATTTCTATGTTGGGGAGTGTTTTCTCTTTCTGCTCTGATCCACTCATTTTTTTGATCAAACTTCCTCGCACACCTCTGGTGTCTACTAGCATTCCATTTACACTTCCTGCATTGGGGGAAATCTTAACTTCTTGACCAACTCATTCTCTAGTTGTCCCATGTCCTTGTGTGTTGATAGAAATAATCATTAAGGTATATTTACCAATGATTCATTTCACGATTCCAATGTATATCTTCTTATTTTCTAGTGCAACTTAAAAAAATCAGACCAATGTGTACTTGGTATTATTTAAGCATGGCGTGAAACTAACAAAACTCAGTTTGGTGTGCACTTTATGTAATTCCTTATGCATTTCCTTAGGCATGAGAAAAACCATGGAACGAGTGTGCACAACTTCATTTGTGCGCACATGCAAAATTGAACCCAAAACTTTTGGTTCCAACACCAGTCCAAGCCATAGGAAAATAACAATAATGGGAAGCTAGAGGATACTAAAAAGTGGTATGAGTTCCACAAAATCCCATGCAATAAAACTGATAAATGTCATTTCAAATAGTCATTGTTCACTGAGCTTAAAGACAAAGATGCAGACCCTAGCTAAGACTCTAATTCATAGTAATATAAGGAAAAGTGAATCATCTATGCAGAACCTAGTGCTACCATTACAATCACAAAGATCCAACTAGAATAATTAGAGGATCTTGAGGATGGAGAGCCTCTATTCCAGTCACAAATTTGTGTGAAGGCGACCCCACTACATTTCATTATTGGTAGTGGGAGCCAAAAGAACCTAATCTTATCTAAGGTCATAAATATATTGAAGTGGTCAATAATGACACACTCCCAACCATAAACCATCGATTTGTTAAGCCAAGGAGGAGACCTTTATGTTAGCCAACAATGTCATTTGTACTATGGAATCAAGCCCTTCAAAGATGAGGTATTGTGTGATGTTTCCCCACTTGAAGTTTATGATGTTCTTTTAGGAAAACCATTTATGTGGAAACATCATTTTTTATATGAGTCTAGACCTCATAGTGTCATTATTACTTTGGGAAGAAAAATAAACAGGATACTTGTTGGCCCTTGACCAAGCTTTGGGAGATTCTTGGTCATGTTGACCTATTTTGGACTTCGACAACCTGTCGAAGGAGGAGTGCAATACAAAGTGGAGATCACGGGATCTCGGCCCCTTTTTGGGTTTTTGGGATTATGTAACGGGATTGGGATGTCGGCCCATGGGTTTACCCATGTTTAGGCCTATTTTGTAATATATAAATAGATTCTTAGGCTAGATAGAAGTGGTGGTGCATCTATGTGGTGTATGCAAGATAGATAAGTTCTATGTGCAAGTATGGTGTGTAGATGCTCTGTGCATACTGTGAGAGACTTGCAGAGCTAGGTGCAAGGTATTGTAATAGGTTGTGAGTGATTTGTACTGTAACGCAAGGAAGGAGGATCTAGCAAGGTGCGTAGATCTCTTTTCCTAGGCGAAGTAGGGTTTTGAGGCTCTATGCTTGTAACCAATTGACTGAAGACAATAAAGAAGAAGAGTTGGTGGACGTAGCCCCGGGGTGGGGGTGAACCATGTAAACACTATGTTGTTCCACTTTATGCTTGTATTGATGTGTTTACAACTTTTTTTTCTAAGTGCTTTGATATTGATAGATAGATTTGCTTATGCTTTGTGCTATGAATGTTAGATCTGACTTCTATGAATGTGCTTAGTGCTTTCTTCTGCTAGATCTCATCCATCTGTTTTTGCTAAGTGCTTAATTACATTATATTAGTGCGAATGTTGCGAAGCTCTATTTTATCAACGAAGTAGATATTGATTGCATATTGAGGATCTGACGGTGCTAAGTGCTCTATTAAGTATCATAATCACAGATCTGTATCCCAGCTAAGGTTGCAGACACCTGAGTCTCACAACCACCCCTGCCTCTACCTCGGGTGAGACTTCATCTGCTTCACAAGTGTTTCCAAAAGGGCCAGTAGTTAGGGTTTTGTTGGTGCGTTATTGTAGCGTTGAACCCTGGGTCTGCCCTTGTGCCAACAAATGGTTTCATTGTCGGGACCAAAACTGTGATTGTTGGGAACTGAGAAAGAATAATCTTTGTGCAAAGGTTCGTCCTGAAGTTGTGAAAGCTCTGTACATAGATCTGTCGCTCTAGTGCACAGTATTCTACTTGATTTATAAAGATTTGTGCTAAAAGAAAGAAGCCCGATCTAAAGAAAAGAAATCGGATCTGAAGGAGAGAAGCAAGATCTGGAAGCTTTGTTCTCTAAGAAAGGTAAAAGTGAGAATTTATGATTAAAAGAGGTAAGATTTGCAAGTTTTGTGCTCTGATAAAGGTAAGAATAGTGAAAATTTTTAGATCTGGAAGCTTTGTGCTCTGTAGAAGTAAGATAAGTGGAAATTTTTGTTTCTAGAGTATGGATCTAGGTATGTTTAATAGAGTCTGTCCTAGTTCAAAAACTAGGGTATTGATAGATGAAGGAAGATTTGATATTAATAGATCTGACAAGAATAGTGAAAGATATGTTATACGTATGCAGAGAAAGAATGTTTGGACTAACAAATGGATGCAGGAGCCTAGAAAGAATTTGTTGCAGGTTAGCTCATATGCTCCTAGCATGCAATACAAGAGGAGCTGGGGATCATTTAAAATAAAGAGAGGATTAACCCTTTGTTATAGCTGCAAAAGACCAGGACATCTTGCTAAGGAATGTGCTAGAAGAAGACCTAGCTATATTTGTTGCAAAACTATGGACCATAAAGTGTTGGATTGTCGTAGAATAATTGCTAAAGTTGAAAGAATGAATCTGAATTAGGAAAACCCTAAGGCATATCCAGAGACTATAGCAGAATCCCAGAAAGAATCAGACAAAGTATTGCTATAGATGAAGGAAACCTTGAATGACCACCGACATGTCATCTTATCAGAGATCTTCAAAGAAAAAGAATGCCTTGAAGCAAGAATAGGAGACTTCGACATTGACTATGTTCTGGATGAAGAGACACAGGTGAATATCATGGCAGAGAGAACTTGGGAAGCTATAGGGAGGCCTGCTATGATTCCTTCATTAGGAGGAGTAGGGTTATTCAGAGGAAAGATGATAAACTTATGTGGAAGGCTCGCTCAAATAACTATGAGTGCAAATGGAACTTTGACAGAAGAATATTTTTAGATTATTAAATTTATTGAAGACAACGCCTCATTTACCATGTTACTAGGAAAACCTTGGATTGATAGAAATCAAGCCAGACAAAAGGAAGAAGAAGAAGTTTTGGAGCAAAAGAAACAAGAGTTAAAAACTTTCATGGCCAAAAGGATCACACACTTGATTGAAGAACATGAGAACAAATCGAAGCTATTTAACACTAGAGGCCTAGATGTCAAAGTTGCAAGAACATTAGAGGATTGACAGAAGACTGGAGTACCTACTCCAGATAAAGAAGAGGTACTACCCTTGAATCCTAGGAAATAATCTCAACAACGCGCAATGACTATGTCAAACGAAGATAAGAATTAGAATGGAAAAAGACATACTGAGATGAAGCTCACTGGAAAGAAGGCTAGGAAGTTAAGTAAGAAGAGGGCTAAGTTACAGAAAGTTCCAGAGGGAACTTTGCATGAAGGAAATTTGCAAAATTGGAGCTTCGTCGGTATATCAGAACAATGACACATGGCACTTCGCCATGGCGAAGCAATATAGCCATTGGGGATATTATAACCATTCGACTGTTTCCCCGAACGGGTAGAAAGGCATTTATGGTTTGTCATCAGAACATTGGACCGTGCCATAACGGATAGAACAGGGTTAATGGAGGCTTCATACCCGTTGCAAGTGAACTGTTGTCGAGTTACCTATTTATCCCATCGTTCCATGCACTGAGAACACTTTTGCTAATTGAGAATGTGAGCCCATAGACTAAGCCGATTTTATACAGTGATTGTTGCGCTCTTTCTCTCTATCTCACTACTGTGTCTAAGTTATTCTCTGAACCCCTGATTGTTAACCCCAAGTGTGTATGTCAGACGAATTGAGCGTCGTCGAGAAAGCTATTGAAGAAGTTTTGATCGAATTGATGACTAAGAGAGTCATGTTGATGTCCATGGTTGTACAAGAAACATCCATGAGAGGACTACCAGCCTCTCCGTCAACTGCTCGAGCTAGACCATGCCAACCATCAGATGAGAAGCAAACTAAGTACAAGGATGATCTCGTGAATTCTAATTTGATTCTGAGCATATTACCTACCTATATACCACCTTTGAGCGGTGTTGTAAATTGAGACAGTGTACCTAGATAGTTTGAGTGCGCCTTGGTCACTGCGTACCTCCCGAAGGGGATATGCGCAGTTCGCACAGCCCAAGAAAAGATTGCAGTATTGAAGTTTAGTGACTTCAACCTCAATGAAAGGAAGGTCTACAACATGCTCACCCCACATAAGTACCTGACCAGAAAAGAGGGAAAGAATTAAAAGATCGTCCCTCGGTCATGGACCCATAACATCGCGCAGTCCACCCTGCTGAACGTTATGAAGATTCAACACTTCAGATGACACCAGGAGGTGAATGCATGTGTCAAATTGTTGTTATATTGTTACCATGGAGGTTATCTATGGTTAAACCGTCGCATAACAGTGGATTCGACGTTGATAAATCGGATCACCGGGCTTAGTGTGTAAGGACCTGACCCACAGGATTTCTACCCTGGAAAAGCCATGGACCGTGATCTCGTATAGAGGATCAAGGACACTTATGACGATGTTAAGAAGGGCACGTGAGGATACAAGCTAGATTCTAGCCAAAGAGACGCAATGCACCTCACCTATCAATTGATCACAGAAAAGTTAGTACAAAAGAATCGACCCACCCAAGTCACTAGTTTTGTAGTCGACCTCACAGGGAAGTACGTGGAGGGCCTACAAATGAATTGGGCGAAGTACCTAGTGAACCAATTAGAACTTGACTATAGAAAATCTCAGAATCAAGGGTATAAATTTCACTTCAGTTGGCTATTGATCCCGATTGCTTTCATTGACTGGGAGATGTCAGAAGGTGCAACCTTCCTAGACATCGATCCCTTTGAACCATTGGATTCGAAGTTCAACACACTGTGGTATTCAAGTGAAATGAATAAACAATGGCAGTCCAATGTTGTATTTCACGCATACTACAACCAGTTTAAGGTATCCATACAGTCTGCGCCTCGCATAACTCTGAATACTTTACACAGGTTCTGGCCTTTGATGAAATTCAACGCGGACCGCCATTTCATTTATATCACAGCGAGCGCTGATGAGAACAAGCATCAACTTCAATCCTACTACAAGCTAACGGAGGAGGACTTGGAGGAGATCACCAAGGACTGGTCAGCGGACCTCTGCATTCCAATAGACCCTATGGAGATATCCGATATAGATAGTCTAGAAATTGGACAGGATACACCCGGACCTAGTAGGACGAAGAAAACTGAAGAGGTTCAGGATTTAGATAGTGAATCCGTGAAAACTGCTTCCATGGCACATAAGTTGAATAGAATAAAGACAAGGTTATACTGCCTAGATATGAGGAGGACCTCTAGAAGAAAAGGAAGGTTTCCCCCCCCGAAGCCTTCCTCTCGGAAGAAATCAAAAGCTTCTATGACCAAAATCCAAACTATCCTCACCTCAGATGATTTTGATTTTATTATAGTGGCCCTTAATGATGCTTCGTCGGAGATAGTAGAGAAACAAGAGGCTAATCAGGAAACGATGTACAATAGAATTGATATTGAGCTCCAAGAAGTACAACAAGCACTACAGTCTAGCCGCGTAGTCTCCACTGCGCCTCTTCCATTAGGAACACCAGAACTGGGAGATGAGCCAGCTCAACTCCACCGAATAGCTGATACAGTCGAAGCTCATCTTTGACGAGTGAAAGAAGAAACAACGCAAGCCACCTAGGCTTTGAGACAAGTACAAGGATTCCTTGTAGAGAAATGCAGTACTGTAGAATGGGAGAAGCTTTCTCTCCAAGAAAAGTTCGACGAATAAAAATCCCAACTGCAGAAAGAAAAGGAACAGTTTCTCATAGAGAAACTCAAAGTAAAAGAAATGGTTAACAGAGCGCTTCTCTCTGTGACAGTATTAGAAGTAAAGGTCAAAGAGAGAATTCCACAACAAGTAGTGCAACTTGAAGAAGTGATCCAACAACTACAACAACGCATAGAAGATTTGGAGCTACGCGTAGTACTCGAGACCCCTCAAGATGTAAGAGACCAAAGGGAAGCAACCGCCAGGAGCGCAGTTGAGAGACTGAAGGCTCTTATCGGGGAGTGAAAGCAACTGAGTAACCACAGTGCCCAAACATATTAGAATCTCGCTAAGAATCCAGAATTGTAGGAACTAGAGTCGTGGCTCCAGGAAGAAAAGAAACACACAAAGATACTACAAGTGCAGTTGAAGGACCTGTCAGTTGTAGAAAGAATGAAGCAGTCTCAAGAGTAGCACACCGTCTAGCAGTAGATCCATATGATTCAAAACAAAGTTATGGAAGTAACTCAACAGCTCCAACCTGTGCAAGATAAGGCCTATCAGTTGTTCACAGAGGTTGAGAGCCGAGGAGCAGAGCTAGAGAAGGTTGTTAATGCAACAAAACAATGCCTAGAAGGGCCAGTGAACGATGTAGTAATCCAAGAGTTCACCGAGCAAGAGGTCGTAGCAAAACAATAGGTCAAAGCAGCTCGAGCCAAGCGTGAGGCATTCGAGGCAGAACTAGTCAGACCAGAGTGACTCAGGATGAGTCATAGGTGAGTGTTGGGGGTCTGTTGGCCCTTGACCAAACTTTGGGAGATTCTTGGTCATGTTGACCTATTTTGGACTTCGACAGCCTGTCGAAGGATTAGTGCAAGACGAAGCGGAGATCACGGGATCTCGGCCCCTTTTTGGGTCCTTTTTGGGTCCTTTTTGGGTTTTTGGGATTATGTAACGGGATTGGGATGTCGGCCCATGGGTTTACCCATGTTTAGGAATATTTTGTAATATATAAATAGATTCTTAGGCTAGATAGAAGTGGTGGTTCATCTATGTGGTGCATGAAAGATAACTAAGTGCTACGTGCAAGTATGGTGTGTAGATTCTCTGTGCATACTGTGAGAGACTTGCAGAGCTAGGTGCAAGGTATTGTAACAGGATATGAATTCTTTGTACTATAACACAAGGAAGGAGGATCTAGTGAGGTGCACAGATCTCCTGTCCTAGGTGAAGTAGGGTTTTGAGGCTCTTTGCTTATAACCAATTCACTGAAGACAATAAAGATGAAGAGTTGGTGGACGTAGCCCCAAGGTGGGGGTGAACCATGCAAACACTATGTTGTTCCGCTTTGTGCTTGTCTTGATGTGTTTATAACTTCTTTTGCTAAGTGATTTGATATTTATAACTTCTTTTGCTAAGTGATTTGATATAGATAGATAGATCTTCTTATTCTTTGTGCTATGAATGTTAGATTTGACTTCTATGAATGTGCTTAGTGCTTGCTTCTACTAGATCTCATCCATCTATTTGTGCTAAGTTCTTAATTACATTATATCAGTGTGAATGTTGTGAAGCTCTATTTTATCAACGAAGTAGATATTGATTGCATATTGAGGATATGATGGTGTTAAGTTATCTATTAAGTATCATAATCATGGATCTATGTCCCAGCTAAGGTTGTAGACACCTAAGTCTCGCAATCACCCCTGCCTCTACCTCGGGTGAGACTTCATCTACTTCGCAGGTGTTGCCGAAAGGGCCAGTAGTTAGGGTTTTGTTGGTGCGTTGTTGTAGCGTTGAACCCTGGGTCTTCCCTTGTGCGAACAATACCTGAGGTCGTTTCAACTACCATGGTCTCTTTGATTTCAACTAAGTAATGTAGGAAGGTAATCTCCCAAACAAATAAATTTTTCCTCTTCATGGTTTTCTCTAAATGTGAATGGAAGATCACAATGACATCAACAACCCTTGCACAAGGTCTCACCACACAACAAAATTAGGTGGAAAAAGTAGTGGAAGAATACAAAGATATCTTCACCTTGCCTACTATAGTACCTTTACACTACCATGTCAAGCATTCAATTTATTTCATACATGGTGTTCCTTTACCTGAAATCCTAGTATATAGGAATTCTCCCATGGAAAATGAAGAAATCAAATACCATATTCAAGAGTTAATCCAAAAATGACACATTCGACCAATATCCTCACCTAATTGTGGGAGCCCTTTTATGTTGGTATGAAAGAAATATGTGACATGGAAAATTTGTATTGATATAGAGATATAAATAAATGCACAATCTGGAATTGATATCCCATTCCCCAGATTGATGACCTTCTTGACCAACTCAAGGGTGCCAAGTACTTTAGTAAGATTGATCTCAATTCATACTACCACTAGGTACCAATCAAGAAAAATGATGTATGGAAGACTTTCGTCAAGTCCAAAGAAGGCCTTTTTGAGTGGTTGGTCATGCATTTTGGCTTGAATAATTCTCCAACATCTTTCATGAGAATGATAGATGACATCCTACAACCATTCACCAATTCTTTTATGGTTGTATGTTTGAACAACATCCTCATATTCTTCATTAAAAATTTGGTAGAACATTTGCAACACATTCCATAGGTCCTCAACACCCTATGAAAACACAATTTATACACCAATCTAGAAAAATGCTCATTTGGCATGAAAAGAATCCAATATATGGGATACATCATGGATGGACATGGTGTGCATGTGGATCCATCCAAGATCCAAGTCATTCATGACTGGTCGGCCCCAATGACTCTAAATGAGCTCCACAGTTCCTTGGGACTTGCCAACTTCTATCACAGGTTCATGTTGGGGTTATCTCATGTTACTTGGCCCCTCAACCACATCACCAAGGGTGGATATAAAGCCAATTTGTTTTGGGCCAAGTCATAGAAAAAATTATTTGAGGATTTGAAACACTATTATGTTCAACAACCATACTCACCTTGCCAAATATGCAACAACCCTTTGTGATTGAGACATATGCTTTAGACTATGTAGTTCATGTATTCCTCACTCAACATGGCCATCCAATGTCATACCACAATTAGAGACTCTCATATGTCATACAAAAGTACCCCACTTATGATAAGGAGATGTACTCCATTGTACAATCCTACCGCTAATGAAAGCATTACATTCTCAGGAAGGAGACCACCATCCACATTGATATGGATTATGATGAGAACAAAATGAAGGAATATATATAACTACAAAACACATAGATATATTTCAAGAAACACATAGATACATTAATACACAATTTCTATTAATGAATAAAATGTACAAGAACTGTAAAATGCTAAGAAAAATGAACTCACTATAATGGTGGTAGCATATCTCTAAGAAGAGATGTGATGGCTACACACATTTTCAAGAAGATGTGTTTAAAATGAGGCTTGAAAGGAATTTTTAACATAAATAATTAATGAGAAAACCTGAAGCATCCAAAAAGCTAACCCTGGAAGATGAAATGCTAAAAGGTTTGCGGGACCTGATGGGGGTAGTTGCTACATTAACTTTCTGAGGGAATAGTTTTTTCATACGATCTCTATTTCAGGTGCTCGGTATACCTTTGGAAAGGTCTAGTCGAGGAGTACACATTTTTAATGTCCCAGTAGATTTAAAATGCAGTTTAAGACTTCAAAATGGACCTGTAATTTTAGGACCCAAAAATACGTATAAAAACTGCCAAGGTGGAAAATTGTGTTTTGAGCTAGTAGAATAGGTGGGTGGCCACTGAAATCCACCTGAATCATTACTCCCTGTCTCAGGAAGAAATTTTATACATTCTGCCAAGTTTCCATGGGAGATGGGGAATATTTTGTTGAATCTAAACATTGGTGTGTCACCTGCCTTGCTGAAGACATTGTCCTTCTTATACTTGGCATTAGCTTTTTGAAGGAGGTCATGAACCTGTTGTTGGTGGGGTTGGATCTATTTTACCAATCCAGTTGTGTGATCTACCTTTGTCTGAGTGTGGGAGGAATCTATCAATGTAGATTAAGCATGAAGATATACATCAATGGGGAATAATGGTTGGAACCCCAAGCATGTCTGAAATTGGATATGGCCAATAGATCTATGAAGGGTTATGTAATATCTTGTCTTGACTAGGAAGTACGAAGGCACCCCCGTAGGTGAAGAAAAAATATATTTTTTCTCAATATCGTCGGCATGATTCTCCTGGATACAAATTTCTTGGGTTGAGGTTGTAGTGTTTGCAGTGTTTGTCTATTCACCTTCTAATCAGATAATGAAGAGGCTAAACTTTGTGTTATGAGAGATTACTTTGCAGCACTTTGTTTCTACGAGAAAAGTCAGAGCTACCTCTGGTACCCTATAGAGATAACCCCCTGGAGTAACAATAAAAATACAAAGTCGAGACTCATAAATAGCATGACGCTTACACATATATGGTTTTCCTAAAAGAACATCACAGAATTCTAGTGGGGAAACATCACAAATTACCTCATCCTTGAAGGTATTGATGTCATAGGACAAGCAGAATTGCTAGTTGATGCAGAGATATTGTCCATGGTGAAGCCACCTAATGTTGTATGGTTTCACGTGTGTTGTTGTCGAAAAATACAACTGCTTTATGACATCTACTAAGATTAGTTTCTTTTGGCTTCCACTATCAATACTGAAATTCAATGGGGTCCCCTTCACCCACATATGTGAATGGAAGAGGTGCTCCCCCTCCTCAGGATCCTCTAGTTATTCTGGTTGGATTGTTGTGGTCGTGATGGTAGAAGTGGGTTTTGCATCAATGATTTGTTTCCTTTTATTTTTTTCTAAATCAGAGTCTAAGTTGGGGTTTGGATATTTTTATTTGAGCTCGACCACCAATGACTATTTCAACGAAATTCATCAGTTTTGTGCCAATGGATTTTGTGGAAGTCACTCCACTTTCCAGTTTCCTTCTTCATCTTCCTGTTACCCTTATTTTCCCACAGAATGGAATGGTTGTCTTGAGGTTGGTTGCTTTTTGATTTAGGGCCACCTTTACCATACTTCGGTTGTTTCAAATTTTCATACCTAAACTCTCTCTTTTTCTACTTCTTAAATTTCTGCTCAATTTTGACAACATATCGATAAGCGACTCCCAGTGACAAGATGTACAAAAAATCCATTGTTTTTGGATGTACCTATGTATACCCATATGGTATTTTATAACTAGATGTTGCTTAGAGTCTTTGATACCCATATATTATATTGGTGTGAAAGGTGTGGAAGGTATTTGTGAACTCCAACACTATTTGGTCCCTCTCTTGACGTAGTGTGGTCCATCTTGTGTACTACTCATCATAGATTCCAATAGGTTAATATTGTTCCTTGAAGGCATCCATAAAAGAGTCCCAAGTGGGCTCGTCCCCAAATTTTCCATATTCTTCTATGGATTTTTTCTCATGGTAAGTCGCCCACCAATATTTGACATGGGGGATAGAATTCAAGAGAGCAAAGGTGATCATTTTCTTATTGGAAAAATTGTGAATAGAGAAATAACCTTCAGGTATATGTAACTAATTTTCCAAAGAATATGCATATATATGACCTTCAAATATAGGAATATTAAAATTAACTTGTACCTTGAAGGGGGCATCTCTTCCAAAGTGGCTTCTTGAAGAATATGCATTTGTTGTTGTCGGTAATCATTGAAGGATTTGGGAAAAAATATCCATCGTCTCATTCCTTTGTTGTTCAAGGAATTCCGTGAGCAACAAATCGATAGGACATCCTTCTCCCTCATATCTCTTTTATTCCTCCATGGTAGGATGCTTGGGCTAACGAGAGAGGTCATCCTCAAGAGAAACTAGCTCGAGACCCAAATCTCTATGTCATAACCTTGTCGGGGACATGCACTAAGAAATGACCAAGAGCACACTAATATGATACCATTGATACATATTATGTTGAGAATGACATGATGGAAGATATATAACTAGGAAACACACATACAT
Organism: Picea glauca; assembly: GCA_000966675.3. Lineage (NCBI taxonomy): Eukaryota > Viridiplantae > Streptophyta > Pinopsida > Pinales > Pinaceae > Picea > Picea glauca. The sequence continues at coordinate 186,793 of JZKD02S1431326.1, forward strand.
ATTGCACGAAACACAAAGATATAGTAATACACAATTTCTATTAATGAACGAAATGCACAAGAACTATAAAATGCAGAGAAAAATAAACTCAGTAGAATGGTGATAGCATATCTATGAGAAGAGATGTGATGGTTATGGGAATTCACAAGAATATTTTTTTATAATGAGGATCGAAAGGAATTTTTAACATAAATAATTAATGAAGAAACCTGAAACATGCAAAAACCTAACCCCGGAAGATGAAATGCCAAAAGGTTTACAGGTCCCGATGGGGGTAGTTGATACGCCAACTTCCTGAGGGCGTAAATGTTGCATAAAATATTTGTTTGGGGTTATTGATATACCATTGGAAAGGTCTAGCCAAGGATTAAACATTCCAAAAATCCCAATAGATAGAAAACATCATTTAGGACTTCAAAATGGGCCTAGAATTGTAGGACCCAAAAAGCCGTAGAAAATATGCCAAGGTGAAAAATTGTTTTTTGAGCCAATGGAATACGTGGGTGGCCACCTGTATTGACCTAGATCACACACTGATCAAAATCCTCTGAATTCCATGCAAATTTAGGATAAGTTACAAAATTATTTCCACCAAAATTGGTCCACCTACCCATAACAGTGCCAACTAAACATTAAATACAAGAAAGGTAGCACCAACCAAGTCATTGACTACCTCAGTCAACCTCGAGTTGAAACACTAACCATAGTTCTCAACTCTTTCAACAATGATAGCTATGGGCGGTCGTAGCTATATCAAAATGATCCTAACTTCAATGTCACATATTAAACATTGGGTGCGAGAACACCAGTTGTGTATTTTCATCTTCAGGATGGACTATTGTGTCATTTGAGCCATCTTTATGTTCCTTCAAGTGAGTGTGTGAAGATGATTTAGGAATCTCATTACAGTCGGGTGGATGAACACTTTGGTGTGGAAAATATTATGGTTGTACTATAAAATTATTTTTATTGGTTGAGGCTTCGACAAGATGTCAACAAGTATATCATATCATGCACTACTTGTGCCATTGTCAAACTTGCCATTAAAAAGTAGGGTTTGTACACTCCTCTACCTACTCCCAGTAGGACCTGGGAGTCCATATCCATGGATTATATGTATGGTATACCTTCTACCAAACATGATAATGTCTATGTATTTGTGTTCATTGATAGATTTTCTAATATGGCCATCTTGACAGGCTGCAAGAAGAGTATCACCACCGAGGTCACTGCTAAGATATTCTTTGAATTTGTTTGAGTTCATATCAGGATACCACATACTATTATTTCAAATTTCAATAGCAGGTTCTTGAGTAAATTGTAGTCTATCCCATGGTAACTAATGAATACCAATCTCACAAAAACCACTACCTTCCACCCCAAAACTGATGGACAAATAGAGTTTGTCAACATAATTATTATGCATCTTATGAGAATGTACAACTCCAAACATCCATGCACATGGGATGGAATCCTTCCTTATGTTCAACATAGTTACAAAACATCCCTCCACAGCTCTATTGGCCACAGGCCTTTTCAGTTCGTGTGATTGGGGTTCCAACCATTGGCCCCCATTAATGTATCTCTTCCCATTACATATTCACAGGAATAGTAATGCCATGCTCAACCAAGGAATATAGAGAAACCAAATTTGTTTAAAGGATCCAACACATCTAAAAAAAAATCATGATATCCTATAAAACGTGAATGCCAGGTACAATCAACAACACTACCAACATCGAGTTCAACACAAGTTTCAGGTTGGTGATAAGGTGTGGTTTAATTTGAAAAAAGAGTTCCTCATAGGCCCCCACATGAATCTCAAACCACTTTGATATGGGACTTACACCATCATGAATGTTGTGGTTGAGAATGATTTTGAATTGAATATTCCCTCTTTCCTTGGATTGCACCCAGTATTCAATGTGGAGCTTCTTCGACCATATTTTCCACCCCTATTGGACACTTTAGAGGTATTTGAGCATTTCGCCCCTACAGAACTCAATCTTGACTACATTGAGAAGGATATAGTGGATTGTATCATTGACACCAAGACAAAGGAACTCAATAGTAGAACATACAACTCTATCAAGTTGTCAAAGTAGGACAACTTCTTCACCAAGGCAAGTGGTTCACTAAGAGTCAAATTCAAAAAACGTTTCCACATATGATAAGAGAACTTGACACAGTGGGGACCATTTCTTCATAAGGGGGTAGGACTAATATTGGTGGAAATTGATGGACACCCACCTCTTCCATTGACTCAACATGGTTCTCCATCTTGGCAAATTTATCTACATTTTTCAAGTCCTAGACTTCTAGGGTTATTTTGCGGCCTTAAATGATGTTTTTTTTCCATTCAAGGCTAAGGGTGGTCTGGCCCTACCTAAAATTTCACTTCTCGGTTAGATATTTCCAATGATTCACTTTGCACCCCAAATGGAGATTTATGCAAACATTGTGCCTCTGAGAAGTTGGTGTATCAACTAACCACCTCAAAGACTGCAAACCTTCTTGACACTTCACCTCCTAGGGTTAGGTTTTTAGACCATTAGGGTTCTTTCTTTATGTTAAAAAGACATTATTTTGTTCTCTTGTAATATATTTTTGCAAATGAGTGTAGCTGATATCTATCTCTCTTCAAAGCTAAGCTACCACTGTTATAGTTGGTTTGTGTTCTGCAGTTTTCTGCTATTTTATTCATTAATATAAGTTGGTTTTAATTGTATTACTGTGTTCTCTGCTATATTTTTGTGTGTGTTTGATGTAGTTCCCTATAAATCTAGATCACATATGTTGGGATGCAAATTTCAAAAATAGGGAAGGCATGTGGAATATGGTGATTGAGGATATTTTCCACTTTGTTTGCACAACCCTTCTTGTATTTAATTATTAAGTAGAATTATTGGATGTAATATTCCCACTAAAGGAAACAATGATCTTGGATTTTGGCTTTTGAATTGAGGAAGACTAGAGGATTATTCTCTTTTCATAGAATTGTTTATTTTCTTAATAGATAATGCCATTGATGTTTCAACCTTTAGATCAAAGCATAAAATTCCTTATCATAATATTACTATATTTTAATTTGATAGGTGGAAAACTCTCTAAATTATGAGCCATTAGATGTCCTCCATGTTTAAGCATAGTGCCAATATTTCCATGCTGCAAGGAATTTGATTCAATCTCGAAAAGTTGTTGCAAAACTAGAAGGTGAAATATTGGATTTGAACATAACATCTTCTCTAATTTAGAAAACACATATTATGTCTTTGGAGACCAATCAAAGTGATGTTGATTGGATAAATGATGCACTGGGATGGAAATTTTAGCAAACTAAAAAATGAACTTTCTGTAAAATTTCATGCCATCAGGGAATCTCTTACGATTGACTATTGTATGAGGCAATGGCCAATTCAATAGTGCCTCATCATTGCAAGGATCGATCTTGATGCCATCAGTTGAAACCTCAAAATATAAATAAAAAACAAATTGCACTCACAATGTTTCCCTAGAGTTAACTGGAACATAGTATATCCATAGTTTGGCAGAGTTATTGGATGTGAGCATCCCAAGTCTTGATAAAAAATAGAATGTCTCTGATTATACATGATGATAAAATGCCTTGGATGTGGCTGAAAACTGTCATTGATGAGTTGCATAAAAGTTGCAGTAGCATTGGTGAGGCCAACGGGCATGACCAACATTTCAAAAAGGATGAATTTGGTTTTGAAGGCCATTTTCCAAGTATCAACAACATATATGATGGTATCCAACTGTGAGATCCATATTGGTGAAGTAACATGAAAATGCTAGGTGGTTAAGAAAATAACCAATGCATGGCAATGGATATATGTTTTAACAATAATATTATTCAAGAATTTATAATTTGTCTCAAAAAAGAATTCCTAGGATTCATTCTTAGGGATAAGGAATGTTGGCCAACCACAATNTCTTCTCTAATTTAGAAAACACATATTATGTCTTTGGAGACCAATCAAAGTGATGTTGATTGGATAAATGATGCACTGGGATGGAAATTTTAGCAAACTAAAAAATGAACTTTCTATAAAATTTCATGCCATCAGGGAATCTCTTAAGATTGACTATTGTATGAGGTAATGGCCAATTCAATAGTGCCTCATCATTGCAAGGATCGATCTTGATGCCATCAGTTGAAACCTCAAAATATAAATAAAAAACAAATTGCACTCACAATGTTTCCCTAGAGTTGACTGGAACATAGTATATCCATAGTTTGGCAGAGTTATTGGATGTGATCATCCCAAGTCTTGATAAAAAACAGAATGTCTCGGATTATAGATGATGATAAAATGCCTTGGATGTGGCTGAAAAATGTCATTGATGAGTTGCATAAAAGTTGCAGTAGCATTGGTGAGGCCAAAGGGCATGACCAACATTTCAAAAAGGATGAATTTGGTTTTGAAGGCCATTTTCCAAGTATCAAAAACATCTATGATGGTATCCAAATGTGAGATCCATCTTGGTGAAGTAACATGAAAATGCTAGGTGGTTAAGAAAATAACCAATGCAAGGCAATGGATATATGTTTTAACAATAATATTATTCAAGAATTTATAATTTGTCTCAAAAAATCATTCCTAGGATTCATTCTTAGGGATAAGGAATGTTGTCCAACCACAATAGGAAGTGTTGGGTTTGAAACATCCTGTTGTCAGTAACACTTGGATATTCTTATCTATTTCTACACTTCTAGTTGGGGATAGTTGGTAACTTGGGGAATTGGGTAACAAGGCATCCAATCAAAGTTAAATTTCATGTTGAATGTGACAAGGAGGAGGCCATGCTCAATGTTACAAAAATACATCCTCATATAATTCAAGGAGAGGCTAGAGTATATGTAGTGTGGGATAGGTAGTATTTTCAATCTTCTCTTGGTGTATGAAAAAAAGTTGAAGGAAATCATGGAGGGCCACTTAAGGGACCAGTACATTATCAAAGAGGGCTAGGGAGGCTGATTTAGATAAGGAATGAAAGATAAATTGTTGGCAATATTTTGTAAGAGTGTACATATTATTGTGGACATCATAGTGAGTGAAAATGATCATATTGATAAGGTTTTCCCAAGAGAAGGCTTGAAAAATCCGACAAAGTCACATCACATGTAGTGATGTCAACGAAATGGTGGAAAATTGCAAAGGTCACTTCACATTTCTAAGAAACTTAAAATTATTTATTTTCCTCATTAACACAACCAAGGTGATAGAGTTGCAGATGAATGGTTGTAGGGAGAAAGAATTATTTTATGATAGCGTCAAAGACTAGTTGGTAATTATGGGTGAAGAATAGCTAGCAATCTTTAGGGTGGTAATATTATACCATGAGAACAAACCATGAATCTAGTTTAATGTAGTATTTAATTTTTATAATAGAATTAGGTTTGGATGGAAAGAAGGCATGGGGTGTGATTCAGAAAGAAAATCCTTCGTGGAGCATTGGTGTTGGAGACTATGGAATTTGGAGGCATTATGGGAAGCACTCTTATGAAAAGTACATTATTGGCTAGGGCATGGAGGGGAAGAGGAATTGGTTGGAGGAGATGTAGTTTGGTTGAGAATTTTGGTGGGAAGTTTTAGGGATGAACATGTGTTTAATGGCCTCTTTACTAGCTTTCATTCAATTTCTAGATCATGTTGAAATGCAAGAGATAAATATGAGCTAGTTACCATAGTTACTTCATGACCAAAAGACGGTAATAATCCAGAATTGAAATTTATAATGATTACTTTTTCAATATCATAGATGGATATTTGGAATTGAAGTTTGGATATGTCTCAATGTACATTTACACTATATGAGATGGAAACTATTGGATTTGTAGCCAACATTCCCATAGTTGTTTTTATAGTATGGAGGATAAAATGATTCTTTGATTGCTACATAGAATGCATTCCAAACCATGATTAGGTAGAATTTTGTCCCCACACCATTGTGTTCTATGCATAGAAAGACTCCCTCAGTAAATTTTTACTGGTTTTTTTCGCACCATGCTAGTCCATCAAGATGGATGGTGACCATAGAGATTTTTTCGTATTCCAAAATATCTATTTTATGTTTGGAATAGGACAAGAAAGATATGATCCATACATCAATATGTTCTCCATCAAAGGATTCAACAAATCTAGGAAGATTTACCTTTCTATCCCAATGCAGTCTAAGGTTGTCCTACATTTTAGTCTATGTGGCATTTTCCTTTAGTTTTGTCAACTATTCAAGCAAATCCTAAATGACTTGAAGTTATAAATATATAGGTGTAGGGGTTTGGCTCTCCAAATTTTCATTTTTTGATGTCTTAGGAGGCGCGATGATCCCACAAAAGAAGATTGTTTGAGGGAGAATATCCCCACTAAAACATGTCTAATTTTAAAGTGCATCTATTGCTAGAGAATTGTTGAAAACCCCTAATATAGAAAAGACTGAGTTCTCATGTTTTTACTTTTATTATGTGGCTACAAAAGCCAAGAATGCAAGAATTGATACCAATTGATATAAAATGATAATGCAAGATATATATAAATAAAATTGGAGTCAACATAAATAAATACATACTTCATTTTATTATGTTTTCTTCTTAAATAAAGTTTAAGAATTTAAATCGGAGAAGTTCAATATCGACTATGTCTCTTATAAACAAGAATATAATATTCTTCAACTACTTCAGCATAAATATAATATTCTTCAAATACTCATAAATAAATTATAATATCCTTCAAATACTAAGAAATAAATTCAACTATAATATTCTAATCTTCATGAATGTCATAATTTTCTTCCAAGCTTGGCATGCTCTCCAAGGGTGTGCTTTCACCCAGGGTGGGTGCATTCTTTCCTACATTCTAGCTCTTTATCTATATGACCTTGATCCATGTGTGAAAGTCCCTTACCATTTCAAACATTTGGTAATAAAAGCCAAATCACTGACATTATCCATTAAAATGACCAAATCCCACGTAGTGGTATTTTGATGATAAAAAAAAAAAAAAAACAAAAAAAAAACTATCCAATAAAATATAAACCTGTCACATCCCTACAATCCGGAGGAGCTCCCATTTTCTCAGATCCATTTTCCTTTGGAAAACTAACTATAAACTTTTTCATTAGAGTTATTTTATTTTGTTTAATCTAACAAGCAATCATTGAACACCATCCAAACTCTTTAAGGAAACTCTTTTTGTAAAAATGTCTTCCTCATTAAGGAAACTCTTTTGTAAAAATCAGCGACATTGGAGAAATTTTAGGCAAGCTCCTACATAGTGGATTTGATAATGTCTTCCTCATTAAGGAAATTATTTTCGTAAAAATCATAGGACAAGGCTAAAGGATGGGACTAATTGAGTTGGAGAATTTGAAGTTGAATTAAGTAAATTATTTGAAACAATTCATTTTCTATAACATATAAAAAATGAGAACACCAATAAAAAAAAATACAAATTACCATGTATTTTTTCATCTCACAGTGGTTAATTAAGAAAAAAAATATGTCAATGAGAATTGAAGCGCAGATGTATTAATTAAGAAATTAGAATTTTGAAACAATTTTTAATAATGGATAAACTAATTCATTCAAACAACTACTTGCATAGGATTGATCTCATGTTAGTCAAGAAAAAAAAGATGTTTATGAAAATTGAAGCGCAAATACATTAATTAAGAAACTAGAATTTTAAAACAATTTCTAATAATGAATAAACTAATTCATTCAAACAACTAGATAACATTGAATTTTTTAACGAATTGAACTCATCACATGCATGCTATAAAATTTTAAATGAAAATGAATAGATATATCATAGATGACTACACAAATTAATACCTTATAGAGCAAATGCTATCCGTATTGAAAATTTGAAGATGCCACAAATTTGTACTAGACATGAAAATATCGAACTATCATAACACCATATACTTATTCATAAATAAAACAACAAATATAGAGTTTTGTAACAACATAATATTCATTATTTTTTCTACTTTTTCTTCCACTAAATAAATCTCATTGAAAAGTTTATATATCAACTTTAATGAGCAACATTTTTAATGGTCTCCTAAATTACTTCAAGGTTGGTTTTATCTTTTCGAGTATGAAATGATAGGGGCATATGATCATTCATATATTAGAAACAATATGCATCTGCAATAATTGGTAGTAGAAAAATATAAAGGAAAAAAACACTTTAAACTTAGAAAACTATTTAACTATTTATATGAAACCTCATTTGAAGTTTGAATATGCTTGTTTACAAATTAAATAGAATGAGAAAATTGTACATGGTTTTTTTTGAGTTGACTTTACATTTTATGTAGATTATTTGAAGTTTAAATATGCTTATTTACAATTTAAATAGAATGAGAAAATTGTACATGGTTTTTCTTGAGTTGAATTTACATTCTATGTAGATTATTGACCTTTATTTTTTATATATATTGCTTGATATTTATATTTTTCACATTGTATATATTGATTATAGTAAAGAGATTGAGATTATTTTTCTATCTTAAATTATCTAAAAGAGTTCATCTTTAAGTGACAACAAAAAGTAAGTAATTGGTATATAATTATACAATTTAAATTTTATACCAAAATAAAAACATTAACCCTTTTTACTATAATAATTTACATGATCAATTAAAAGTTTTGATACATTTCTAAAGATAAGATAATTGCAAATATTCAAAAATCAGCAAATCTATGTGTTGGGCTCCGGATTTATAACATTTTCTTGCTGGTTCTTGAGGATATTGTTTACTCTCCTGAAGTCTTTTGTTTAGCAAATGGCATTCTTTCTGTGCTGTTACACATATATAT
>JZKD02S1431327.1:0-11076 GCA_000966675.3 Picea glauca
TGGTGGATGATACCAGGAGCAAGTCACCATATTGACATAGTATCAATCACCATATTGACATAGTATCATTCGCCATATTGACTTGATACCAGGAGCAAGTCTGCCAAACAAAGCAACATACAGATTGACACCTCGAGAGAACGAGGAAGTGAAGAACCAAGTCCATGAATTGTTAGACAAGGGTTTGGTCAAAGAAAGCTTCAGTTTATGGGCAGTACCAACTGTGTTGAGTCCAAACAAAGATGGAGGATGGCGAATGTGTATAGAATCAAGAGCCATTAAAAATATCACCATTAGGTATAGGTTTCCTTTACTAAGAATGGATGATTTAATGGATTGCTTAAGTGGAGCAAATTTCTTTTCTAGGATAGATTTGAAAACAAGATATCACTAGATAAGAATGAGAGAAGGTGATGAGTGGAAAACAACCTTTAATACAAATGAAGGTTTGTATGAGTGGATTTTTATGCCATTTGGTTTAACAAATGCCCCAAGTAATTTTATGAGGCTGAGGAATGAAATACTGAAATATTTCATTGGCAATTTTATGGTTGTGTGTCTAGATGATATATTGATCTTTAACAGGACTAAAGAAGAGAATTTGAGGCACCTGACATTAGTAATGAGGAGACTACAATAGGAGAAGTTGTTGATAAATCTGAAGAAGTCTTCTTTTATGAAGTCATAACTCGTTTACTTGGGTATTGTTATATCTTCAAATGAATTGAAGATGGATCCAGAGAAGGTGAAAGAAATCAAAGAATGGTCATCACCGAGGAGCATGTTCGAGGTAAGGATCTTTCATGGACTAGCAAGTTTCTATAGAAAGTTCATCAGAGAGTGGAATTTGTGCACCAATGATAGATACAGTGAAGAAGAAGAACAAGTCTTTTAAATGGACAGAGGAGGCCGAAAGGAGCTTCAATATACTGAAGGAGAAAATAACAGAACGACCAATTCTAGTCTTGCCGAATTTTGAAAAGACATTTCAGGTGAGATTTGATGCAAGTGGAGTTGCAATAGGATCCRTTTTGAGTYAAGATAATAGACCGGWTGCCTATTTCAGTGAGAAGTTGAATGATACCAAGAGAAAATAGTCACGTATGAAAATGAGTTTTATGCTATAGCAATAACCAAGATTTAAAAGTCATAACCAGGCAGGAAAACGTGAATGAGAGGCATGCAAAATGGGTTGCGTTTATGCAGAATTTTACTTTTTCCATAAAACATATTCTTGGGAATGCTAACAAGGTTGTTGATGCATTAAGCAGGAGATGTTTGATTTTGCAGGAATTTTAGGTGAAGGCCATGGGGTTTGAACACCTTAAGGACATGTATTCTGATGATAYAGATTTCAAGAAATCATACGAAGCATGTGCRAACCCTATGCTAAGAGATAGAGGCCAGTGGATAGAGTACATAATTCAAAAGGGATTGTTGTTCAAGGGAAATCAGTTGTGCATACCAAAATGCTCAATGAGGGATAATATTTTGAAAGAAAAACATAGTGGAGGATTGGCTGGACATTTCGGCCATGAAAAAACATTTGCATAGTTGAGAAGTTTATACTATTAGCTAGGTATGAGAACAAAAGTGATAAAGTTTGTGAACAGATGTAGAATCTGCCAACATGAAAAAGGAAAAAGACAGAACACTGGATTGTATCAACCATTGCCAATACCAGAGAGGCCTTGGGATGTAATAAGCATGGATTTTGTGTTAGGACTACCAAGAACGCAAAGAGGATTTGATTCCATATTTGTGGTGGTGGGTATATTTTCAAAGATGTAACATTTTATCCCATGCCAGAAGACCAGTGATGCAACACATGTTGCAAAATCAGTTTTTCAAGGAAGTTGTAAGACTTCACGGCCTACCTAGAAGCATCGTCTCGGACAGAGACACAAAAGTTGTTGGTCACTTTTGGAGAATGCTATGGAAGAATTTGGGGAAAGACGTGTCCTTCATCTCATCTTATCATCCTCATACAAATGGACAGACTGAGGTGGTAAACAAAAAATTGGGAAACTTAGTGAGGAGTCTGGTCACTGAACACCATAGTCAGTGGGATCAGATTATGCCGCAAGCAAAAATTGCATACAATGACTCACCAAACATGAGAACTGTAAAGAGAACACTGCAAATATTGTAGGGAATGAAACCCAGGGGAGTATCTGAGTTGAGAGACTAGAAGAGAGTGATATCAGGAGAGTTGGAGCAGAAGATTTTGCTACAGAAATGAAGAGGCTCCATAGCCAGATCAGAGGACAGTTGGAGAGTTCTAACAAGGAGTACAAGCGTAGGGCTGATTAACATCATAGAGAACTTCAATTTGAAGTGGTAGATCAGGTTCTGGCACATCTTAGGAAAGAGAGGTTCCCTAGAGGAACATATAACAAGTTGAAGATGAAGAAGATAGGACCATGTAAGATCTTGAGGAAGTTTGATGCAAATGCCTATGAGATTGAGTTACCAGATGATGTGGGAATATCACCCATATTCAATGTTGCAGACTTGTACCCTTACAGGAAAGATGACNAACCCTATGCTAAGAGATAGAGGCCAGTGGATAGAGTACATAATTCAAAAGGGATTGTTGTTCAAGGGAAATCAGTTGTGCATACCAAAATGCTCAATGAGGGATAATATTTTGAAAGAAAAACATAGTGGAGGATTGGCTGGACATTTCGGCCATGAAAAAACATTTGCATAGTTGAGAAGTTTATACTATTAGCTAGGTATGAGAACAAAAGTGATAAAGTTTGTGAACAGATGTAGAATCTGCCAACATGAAAAAGGAAAAAGACAGAACACTGGATTGTATCAACCATTGCCAATACCAGAGAGGCCTTGGGATGTAATAAGCATGGATTTTGTGTTAGGACTACCAAGAACGCAAAGAGGATTTGATTCCATATTTGTGGTGGTGGATATATTTTCAAAGATGTAACATTTTATCCCATGCCAGAAGACCAGTGATGCAACACATGTTGCAAAATCAGTTTTTCAAGGAAGTTGTAAGACTTCACGGCCTACCCAGAAGCATCGTCTCGGACAGAGACACAAAAGTTGTTGGTCACTTTTGGAGAATGCTATGGAAGAATTTGGGGAAATACGTGTCCTTCATCTCATCTTATCATCCTCATACAGATGGACAGACTGAGGTGGTAAACAAAAAATTGGGAAACTTAGTGAGGAGTCTGGTCACTGAACACCATAGTCAGTGGGATCAGATTCTGCCGCAAGCAAAAATTGCATACAATGACTCACCAAACATGAGAACTGGAAAGAGAACACTGCAAATATTGTAGGGAATGCAACCCAGGGGAGTATCTGAGTTGAGAGACTAGAAGAGAGTGATATCAGGAGAGTTGGAGCAGAAGATTTTGCTACAGAAATGAAGAGGCTCCATAGCCAGATCAGAGGACAGTTGGAGAGTTCTAACAAGGAGTACAAGCGTAGGGCTGATTAACATCATAGAGAACTTCAATTTGAAGTGGTAGATCAGGTTCTGGCACATCTTAGGAAAGAGAGGTTCCCTAGAGGAACATATAACAAGTTGAAGATGAAGAAGATAGGACCATGTAAGATCTTGAGGAAGTTTGATGCAAATGCCTATGAGATTGAGTTACCAGATGATGTGGGAATATCACCCATATTCAATGTTGCAGACTTGTACCCTTACAGGAAAGATGACGCAGAGAGATCAAAAGATCAAGTGAAGACCCGGTGGGAAAAGAAAATGCCCACAACAGAAAAACCACAAATGGAGAAAATTGTTGATTAGAGGATTGGCAAGAAGACCATGATGAAGGCCTATTTTGAGTATCTGGTCATGTGGAAGGGGCACCCAATAGAATATGCCAGTTGGGAAAATGAAGTTGTTTTCCAGAAGCATGGAAAATCAGTACAGGAGCTCATGNACCCGCAAGAACCTAAAATCTTGAGAAAAAGGTCTAGTGCAAGGAGTGAATAGATCTAATATTCGACCAAAGGTTGAAGAAGCTTGCAAGACGCCGAAGAACCAGAAAAGGAGAATGCTAAGAGGGAAGGAGGAATTTCTCTTCTTGAAATACTTGGAAATCTGAGAGATCGAAATCCCAAAGATGCAAGGAGTTCACGGGAATCGAAGTCTTCACAGACGAAAGCTCAGGAGGAATAACACCTTCCATAAGTGTTAAGGAGATCCGACGAGTGTACTTGTCGAAGGAACAAATGTTTGAAACCTTTGGAGACCCAAAAAACCTTCTAAATCTAAGGAAGGGGTAAGCCCAAAGGAGGAGAGATCTCAGTCATTTGGTCCAAGCATAAGAGAATCAGAACCGTCCATCAGGAGGGACACGTGATGAATGACTAGCATTTCGCTGTCTCGCGCTTGGGAGAAGTCAAAGGGAAGAACACCAAGAATTCATGAGACGTGAAACCGCGACTTGATTTGAGTCGTTGGACTGAGGAAATATATGGACCATTGATTTTCCAGGGTGAAATATCGACATTTCGGGGATCGGAAGATTGGAGCTGATAAGTCTTTCGATTTCATGAAATGATAAGTCCCGAAATCATCGTGACCGTCGGATCAAGGGAGGATCTAGACTGTCAGACCCGAAGCATCCCAATTTCATCTATCTGGATAACGGAGGCAAGGGAACTCCGAAGTTGTGAAACTCCGACTTGATCGCAACCGTTGATCAAGGGAAGATCTGGATCGTAGATCTCAGGTCATCGTGATTTCGTCTATTGCGTGAACGGAGGTAGCAGCGCTCCCAGGATAGAAAAACGTGAAATTACGACGCGCCTTTCACTTGAACGCATGGTCATAGCCTTGGTCATAAGGGAGAAAGGGCTTAGCAGGGAGGAGTTAGCACCCATTGGGCGTTGAAATTCGAACAACGCTTAGGAGGGGTCTATGGGTCTCGTATGACCCATGCCTTTGGAGAAAGGACATGTGAAAGTGAGTTTTGGGTCTACCAGAGGCCTGAAGATTCAATCAAACTTGATTTCTTGATCAATCCTAGACCGGGAGGTCACGCAGCCCTTAGGAGAAAAGGGGGGTCTGCATCATATATGTTCATAAAGGGTTGGATCACATTGCAACATTCATTAATGATTATGTTGCATTACAACATTCCTCATGGATTATATTCAATTGTGACATTCCTTAAAGGTTATAATTCCTACATTAATTCTTAAAAAAGTAGCGAATGTCACAATATAATGCTTAATAATGCTCACTCATATTGAGAAATTAGCTTAATAGAACATATAATTAGCTTTTATTATAAAATTAATATAAACTATAATATGCTTCAAAAGATACATTTCATGTAAATTATATTAATATATAGTTAATACCTATTATAGTATTAATATACGTTACCGTAGTTTCATGCAACTAAAAATAGATTTTATATTTCATGTTACTATAAAACCTTGAAAGAAAATTTTATATTATAAAATTATAAGACACTTAAATTCATAGTTATAAGTTCTCAAAATTTTGGTATAAAGCTATTCTTACTGATTTTGCATTCATGTAGAATTTATTTTTGGGTTGTTATATTCTTTGCAGTGAAATTTGAGTCGAGGGTTAGGTCGAAGATCGAAGTGATCAATAGTAAGTCAAGAGGTCAATCAACTGAAGACCAATTGGAGGTTGACTGGTAATCCAACTGGTAGTCGACTGTAATAGAATCTTGAGATTCGTGAGATTTTTAGCCAATGATTTTCATGGATTTATAACCATTTTTTAGCCTCATGATTTGTGTTTTTTCATACTATAAAGCCTATAAACAAGACATGCTTTATTATTGTAAAAGNCTTCACAGACGAAAGCTCAGGAGGAATAACACCTTCCATAAGTGTTAAGGAGATCCGACGAGTGTACTTGTCGAAGGAACAAACGTTTGAAACCTTTGGAGACCCAAAAAACCTTCTAAATCTAAGGAAGGGGTAAGCCCAAAGGAGGAGAGATCTCAGTCATTTGGTCCAAGCATAAGAGAATCAGAACCGTCCATCAGGAGGGACACGTGATGAATGACTAGCGTTTCGCTGTCTCGCGCTTGGGAGAAGTCAAAGGGAAGAACACCAAGAATTCGTGAGACGTGAAACCGCGACTTGATTTGAGTCGTTGGACTGAGGAAAGATATGGACCATTGATTCTCCAGGGTGAAATATCGACATTTCGAGGATCGGAAGATTAGAGGTGATAAGTCTTTCGATTTCATGAAATGATAAGTCCCGAAATCATCGTGACCGTCGGATCAAGGGAGGATCTAGACCGTCAGACCCGAAGCATCCAGATTTCATCTATCTGGATAACGGAGGCAAGGGAACTCCGAAGTTGTGAAACTCCGACTTGATCGCAACCGTTGATCAAGGGAAGATCTGGATTGTAGATCTCAGGTCATCGTGATTTCGGCTATTGCGTGAACGGAGGTAGCAACGCTCCCAGGATAGAAAAACGTGAAATTACGACGCACCTTTCACTTGAACGCATGGTCATAGCCTTGGTCATAAGGGAGAAAGGGCTTAGCAGGGAGGAGTTAGCGCCCATTGGGCGTTGAAATTCGAACAACGCTTAGGAGGGGTCTATGGGTCTCGTATGACCCATGCCTTTGGAGAAAGGACATGTGAAAGTGAGTTTTGGGTCTACCAGAGGCCTGAAGATTCAATCAAACTTGATTTCTTGATCAATCCTAGACCGGGAGGTCACGCAGCCCTTAGGAGAAAAGGGGGGTCTGCATCATATATGTTCATAAAGGGTTGGATCACATTGCAACATTCATTAATGATTATGTTGCATTACAACATTCCTCATGGATTATATTCAATTGTGACATTCCTTAAAGGTTATAATTCCTACATTAATTCTTAAAAAAGTAGCGAATGTCACAATATAATGCTTAATAATGCTCACTCATATTGAGAAATTAGCTTAATAGAACATATAATTAGCTTTTATTATAAAATTAATATAAACTATAATATGCTTCAAAAGATACATTTCATGTAAATTATATTAATATATAGTTAATACCTATTATAGTATTAATATACGTTACCGTAGTTTCATGCAACTAAAAATAGATTTTATATTTCATGTTACTATAAAACCTTGAAAGAAAATTTTATATTATAAAATTATAAGACACTTAAATTCATAGTTATAAGTTCTCAAAATTTTGGTATAAAGCTATTCTTACTGATTTTGCATTCATGTAGAATTTATTTTTGGGTTGTTATATTCTTTGCAGTGAAATTTGAGTCGAGGGTTAGGTCGAAGATCGAAGTGATCAATAGTAAGTCAAGAGGTCAATCAACTGAAGACCAATTGGAGGTTGACTGGTAATCCAACTGGTAGTCGACTGTAATAGAATCTTGAGATTCGTGAGATTTTTAGCCAATGATTTTCATGGATTTATAACCATTTTTTAGCCTCATGATTTGTGTTTTTTCATACTATAAAGCCTATAAACAAGACATGCTTTATTATTGTAAAAGNTAAATCTAAGGAAGGGGTAAGCCCAAAGGAGGAGAGATCTCAGTCATTTGGTCCAAGCATAAGAGAATCAGAACCGTCCATCAGGAGGGACACGTGATGAATGACTAGCGTTTCGCTGTCTCGCGCTTGGGAGAAGTCAAAGGGAAGAACACCAAGAATTCGTGAGACGTGAAACCGCGACTTGATTTGAGTCGTTGGACTGAGGAAAGATATGGACCATTGATTTTCCAGGGTGAAATATCGACATTTTGGGGATCGGAAGATTGGAGGTGATAAGTCTTTCGATTTCATGAAATGATAAGTCCCGAAATCATCGTGACCGTCGGATCAAGGGAGGAACTAGACCGTCAGACCCAAAGCATCCCGATTTCATCTATCTGGATAACGGAGGCAAGGGAACTCCGAAGTTGTGAAACTCCGACTTGATCGCAACCGTTGATCAAGGGAAGATCTGGATCGTAGATCTCAGGTAATCGTGATTTCGGCTATTGCGTGAACGGAGGTAGCAGCGCTCCTAGGATAGAAAAACGTGAAATTACGATGCGCCTTTCACTTGAACGCATGGTCATAGCCTTGGTCATAAGGGAGAAAGGGCTTAGCAGGGAGGAGTTAGCGCCCATTGGGCGTTGAAATTTGAACAACGCTTAGGAGGGGTCTATGGGTCTCGTATGACCCATGCCTTTGGAGAAAGGACATATGAAAGTGAGTTTTGGGTCTACCAGAGGCCTAAAGATTCAATCAAACTGTATTTCTTGATCAATCCTAGACCGGGAGGTCACGCAGCCCTTAGGAGAAAAGGGGGGTCTGCATCATATATGTTCATAAAGGGTTGGATCACATTGCAACATTCATTAATGATTATGTTGCATTACAACATTCCTCATGGATTATATTCAATTGTGACATTCCTTAAAGGTTATAATTCCTACATTAATTCTTAAAAAAGTAGCGAATGTCACAATATAATGCTTAATAATGCTCACTCATATTGAGAAATTAGCTTAATAGAACATATAATTAGCTTTTATTATAAAATTAATATAAACTATAATATGCTTCAAAAGATACATTTCATGTAAATTATATTAATATATAGTTAATACCTATTATAGTATTAATATACGTTACCGTAGTTTCATGCAACTAAAAATAGATTTTATATTTCATGTTACTATAAAACCTTGAAAGAAAATTTTATATTATAAAATTATAAGACACTTAAATTCATAGTTATAAGTTCTCAAAATTTTGGTATAAAGCTATTCTTACTGATTTTGCATTCATGTAGAATTTATTTTTGGGTTGTTATATTCTTTGCAGTGAAATTTGAGTCGAGGGTTAGGTCGAAGATCGAAGTGATCAATAGTAAGTCAAGAGGTCAATCAACTGAAGACCAATTGGAGGTTGACTGGTAATCCAACTGGTAGTCGACTGTAATAGAATCTTGAGATTCGTGAGATTTTTAGCCAATGATTTTCATGGATTTATAACCATTTTTTAGCCTCATGATTTGTGTTTTTTCATACTATAAAGCCTATAAACAAGACATGCTTTATTATTGTAAAAGCTAATTGTTAGATCAATATTTAGCATAGGTTTTTGTTCATGTAGATGTAAGTCGAATTGGTCGCAAGGTTGTTCTTGTGTGAAGCAAGAGGGTATGATGGATATAGTGTCTTAGGTGTAGACCAAGGTTAGTCATGCAACCCTTTATTCTGAGTGAATACGATAACAAGAGAGAAATACACTCAAGTAATGTTGGTTTTCCTGTTTGGATTTCCAGGGTAAAATCTTTGTGTACTGTGTGATTTATTTATCACTTAATTTCTTGATTAATTTTTTTCTTATTCTCTTCTATTAGGTTTATTGTGGAAGTATATTTCCTTACATGTGGTATCGGAGAAAAGTTGAAAAGATATGTTACATGTCTTATCAGATCTTGGTTTTTAAATCTTGAATATGAGCTAAACCCTAGGTCTAATGAGAGTTGTAAGTCAGGAATCCTTAAAGTTGTTCTTGAAAAAATGGCCATCCTATAACAGAAGAGATGTTAAGTCCATTCCAGTTCTATAATACAAGATTCGTTAAGTCCTAGTTAGACTGGATAATGTGTTGAATCCATGACCCCATTTTCATAACCATAATAAAAAATAACAGTTGAAGACCTATCAATAGCTCTTATAGTTTGCAAGGGTGGAAAAACTAGTAGCAATCAGAGTAGTGGAAGCAGTGCATAGACTAAGAATCAACCAACATCACCAAGAGGAGGGAATACACAAAGCAACATGGCAAGGGGAGAAAAAACTCTCATACTTCCTGAGTTCCAGGGAGTGGGGTCAGAGGACCTAGTGTTGGAGYAGGATCTTTTGGGAAATGCACAAAAATAATGGCAGACARTTGAAAATGGGACCAGTAATGGAGTGCACACCAATAAATAAGGAAAAAMAAYGCGCCAGAAGGAACRKTTGAATCGAGGAACATCCACACACAAGAGGTTGATATGTGGACAAGMCTAATCCACTTAAGGTTAGGGTTTTTCTCATCAAGGTAATGAGTTTAACCYAATTTTCATAGTATACATATATAATGTATGAGGTAGCTGGAGATAGTTTTTTTGGGAGAAGTCTTGAAGTACCTTTGAGAACTTTTTTGAGTTTTGAGCTAGTCTTTGTTGAGTGTTTTGGTCAAGAGTTGTGGAGCTCAGGTTGAGTTTGTTTTTGAGTTGTAATTGAGGGTCGGGTCACAATTTGTGGAGCTTGGTGCTATACTGGTCAGCCTCACCATTACTAAAATTATGATGTAATGCATGAAACGCAATATTTTGAAGAAGATGAATAAAGAAGAATAGAATCCTAGGGGGATGAACCATGGTAAAATATTGTGTCAATGTGTGGAATGTTCTCTTTATGCTTTGCAATGTCTCTTATGATGAATGAATCGATAAATGAATTAATCTATTAAGGTTAATTTGAAGCGCATACCAGAATAGGTATGTTATTTTCAACATAATGAATGTTAAAGGTTAAATGAATGGTAGATCTGAATGATGGTGTGGTAGATATGAGGAATATTGTAGAATAAGTATGTATAACATCCCCATGAGTATCATCCCTTCCACGATTTGAGACATCTGGGTCATGCAATCACCCATAAGCCATCTCGCGTGATACTGTGTTGTGCACTCTGTGCGCAGTGTTTCCTTCTGGTCTCCAGAAGGGTTGATGGTTTCTAGGGTTTTGTTGGAGAACTAAGGTAGAACCCAACTAAGTCCATAAATCCAAAAAATGGTTCTATTTCCGGTTGGAACTTAGAAGACGAGATTGGAGGGAATTTGATGAAGAGAATGCAATGGTAGAAGGGGATGTTTAGGCTATGCAATCCAACTAAGAAAGAGAATGAAATATTATTGGAGAATAAACAACTCGAGTTTGCGCATAAAGAAAATAGAAGTTCTAGGTATACACCATGATAGTATTTACAGAGATATTTTTTTACGGATTTGCATGAGGCATACGTCTATTATTTTCCAGAGTTGCTATAGGAGTGGGTATTGATTTTGAAGGATACTCATCCAA
>JZKD02S1431338.1:0-11076 GCA_000966675.3 Picea glauca
CATCGAGCTCTGCTTCCTGGCATTCTTATTGCTTTCTCCCTATCCAAGTTTCGTCCCCAATGCCATTTTTTTGAGAATATGGTTCAGACTCCAGGGATTGATTAGTTTCCTTAAACTGCTGTTCAATATCCACAACCTTTTGTTCTAAGATGCCAGTTCTCTCCTCCACTTCCTTTAATTCTCCAAAAAGCCATTTAACTTGATTTAGGATATCTTTGGCCAGACTGAATTGAGCTTCTGCAAACAGGTTCAGCAGGTCCATATCCATACATGCCATGAGGTCTCTAATATGCCAATCTAATTACAATACTGCCTTATAGCTGGGTCCTCATGAGACCCATGTATTCACTTTTCGCTACACCTGCATTTACATGAAGTTCTCTGGCCAGAGCTCCTTCACATGCCCTCATTTCTATCCTTTCTATTCTCTGGAGGACAGGAGGCTTCAAAGTTTGCTTGGTATTTTACGATTAACTCTTCCATACATTGCCTTAGATATTCTCCTCTCCCTTCCCTCTTCATTGGACCTTGACTCTTGCTTCACTTTCACCTTTTTGTTATCCATATCGACTTTAACTAGCTGTTGGCCAGTAGATGATGCCAGAGTTCTCTTTTAGGATGCCGAAATTTGAAGTTGCAGGATGCCCCTCAAATGAAGCAGCAGATTTCCTGCTGTTTATCTTTTTCTTCATCCATTTTCTCGGTTCATAGTAGATAGTAACCCAGATCTGAAGATGTCCCATTGGAGTCGTTTGCCCTTCTTCATGATCTCTGCACTTCTCTTTATGATCTTTCTGACTCCCTCGTGATCACTCTGAAAGAGCAGGCCCACTTCAATTATTTCCTTGGAACTTTGTCATCATTATTGGGTGGGTCTTGTTGGATCATTATTTGGTTTCTCATGTCTTTCATTATTAACATCTTTCTCTTCTTCGCTTGCCTTATCCTGTATCATTTGGTTTGTTTCGTCACCTAACCTTGGTTTGCCATGTCTTCCTGTATTCCTTTCGTCGTGATTTTCCTTTCCATGGCATTGGCACCAAATTGATATATACAATTGTACTTTCTTCCCCTTCAATATTTTCTGTATTTATTTTACTCATTTTTGTTGCTGTTATATGCATTCTTTTAGGATCAATTGAGGAGTATTTTTCTGCAATTTCTGACGTGGTGTCCAAACCACTATCTTTGTGGATGTATTGAGTACTACTGTACTATACCAGCATAATTAGGTTTCAGAAAGAAAATTAAGTTTGCAAAGTTAGAAATAAATAATACAATTTTGTTGGCCTTTATGCTATCCAAAGTATGTCTGATTACTAAATTCGAAGGTGAAGCCTTTCATCTTTGGAAGCTGAAAATAAAGCTGAATCTTATTAAGAAAGAATTACAGAATTACCCTGTTGGAAGTGAAGTAAAACTTACTGATGAAACTGATACAATTACTGAATGACAGAAAAATGATGAGAGTGCATTAGCAAGAATTCTTCTTAAATGTAAGGACACACAAATATCATATGTTAGCAATGCAAAAATGTCTAAAGAAGGCTAATATAGTTTGTGTTTACTCTCTGAGTCGCAACGTGTGCTTACTAGGCTATATATTTGAAGGGAGCTCTTCCAATTGAAGATGGAAGAAGAAGAGAGCATTTGTATCACCTAATTAATTTTTAGATGTGGTGGATAAACCAGTAGCAGTGTAATCACCTGTATTAGATGAAGAAAATATAACCTTGTTAAGAAGTCTCTTATAATCAAATGAAAGTTTGATTATTTCATTGGACACACAAGCCAATCTCACCCTAGTACAGCATATGGGGTGACTTTTGCAAGATGAAACAAGAAAGAAAGAAAATGGTTTGAAGAAGGGAAAAAACATTGTTTTTTATTAGAGGAAAAGGAAAATGAGTTCTTAGAAGCAGGAGAATGAACAACAATCCAATAAAGAGTGTCCAAGCAATTCTCATTCCTTAGAGAAGATAATATAAGATAATTATATTAATGTCCAATGAATGACCAAGAAGGTAGGTCATTAGGACTAAAGAAAAAAGTACAATCAATGATAAGCATTTACAAGAGTACCCAAGGCTATTCCGAAAGCATAAAGTAAACTATGACATATACATGAAAATACATGAAAGAGCATGATCAAGTAATGTCAAAAAGAAAGAAAAAAAGGGTAGGGGCTAGATGTAACAATGAGGTGCTAGCTCAATATGAACATCATAAATGAAAATGGGAGTAGAGGTGAAGGGAGGAGAAGGGGCACCTGTATCACCACCAGTTATTGAGAAGGCATCGATATGAACCCAGAGAATGTCATTTGGAGAATCCAAAGAGGTCCTATGGTGGCAAGGTTGCAAGATCTTGGGTGGACGTCTATCGTCCATTGAAACTCCCCTAACACTTGAGGCTGATGGAAAGAATCTGGTAATGGAACATTGATGGATAGTACTCTATGGGGGGTGAGTTTGGCTTTAGAGGTCTCGTAGCACTAGTATGTATGTCAGCCTATTGGGATTCAAGCTTAGACGTGTTGTGAACGAAGTGAAGCCTTAGTGGAAACCGTTCTGCAAGCTACAGTGCTAGAGGAGATATGAGGTTTCATTGATTTAAAAGTTGATGTTACATGGGACTCTACACATTGCTTACGGTTATCAGTTGTCAAGATCGGGTGGAAGAAAGAAGTAATCATTCTACAAGGAATTTCCTTTTGAGAAGAAGAAAGGAATTTGTTAATATTGCAATAAGCCTAGTTACCACATAAATGACTATAGAGATAGAATTGTAAGCAAGAAGGAGAAAGCTAATGTTCCAACAAATAGTCCAAAGAACAAATTGCTTATTGAAGGTTTATTATCCACATCTAGTGGAAGACCAAAAGTTCGTTCTTGGACTTAAGAGAAAAGCAACACATGACATCGTGTAATGAAATCTTTAAATTTCACTCTAAACTAAATAACATTACTTTGTGAATATAGTACTCATGAAATTGCTAGCTATGAGATTGCGGTTCTACAATTTCTAAACAATGTTTGCAAGGAGTTGTGTTCCAGTGGGGATGCTTCCCATGCGTTTTTGTCGTCCTCTTAGGAAATGAGGAATTGGGGAAGCATCCCCATTTTCTTGGGGATGTTCCCAAGACAGTTTAAGGGATGTTGTTGAAGCATTCTTCCTAAATTGGCACCTCCATTTAAAAGAAAAAACACATAAAAATTGAAAGACTAACTAATATGCTAGTTTGACCTAATCTACAACTAACCAACTAACTAGAGTCATCTAATATTGCAGCAAACTTCCCTCTAGTTGTTGGAATCCGGTGATATATAATGTCAGAGTTCATATCAATTCAGAGCTTTGATCAAATTTTTGATGATTGAGGTCAATTTAGAATTGGGCAAAACCCCCAAGGGTATTGTTCCCCATGCATAGATCTTAGATCATGATAGAACTCTGCGCATCCTGAAGTTTCCGAAAGATTCTTATCAAATTTGTGGCCAAAAAGAAGGTCCATTTGCTACAAGATTAGCTAACTGCAAACTAACCTAACCATGACTAACCCACTAATATTTTAGGTTTTGTTTCTTTTTCTTTCATTCTTTATGTTGGTTACTTGTGTTGTTCCAGATGCAAATCCAAAAGAACGCTTGTGGATAACCTTGCGAGTGGTATTTTTCGAGTGTTGAAGCCTTAAAGATTAATCTTTCTTAGTTGAATTGGAGCTTGTAATGGACTTACTACCCCTTGAAAATGCATGGTTCATTTCGTATTTTCATGGGCCTTTCTTATCTCACAAGCACATAAGTATTTTGGAGTTTGGTGGTAGTTACATGTTGTAGGGAGATACTTGGAGGTTATGCACCTTGCTTTGTCTTGTGAGAGAACTGTTTGTCATTTGGATGGCAATTACAAAGGTGTAGAAGTATTGTTGGTTTGATGGAGGCTTTCTTGGAGGCATATCTCACTGTGAATTTCCATTTGGGCACACTTGACACATATTGGAGGTCTAAAGCATGACATGTGGTAAGCAAAAGGGTTAATGAGCATAAAAGGAGGAATCCCCTATTAGAAAGGTGCCATGTGGAACTAAGTTGCACTTGGGCTTGGCCAAAGGCCCACCTAAAGTTGAACACCCTCTTCAAGGAGATGGCTAGGGCATGTTGGAGGCCAAAAGGGGTGAGAAATAACCCTAATGGAGGAGCTTCCACGTATTTGGAGGCATGTTTCCTCTTTAAGGAGAAATTTTGGGGGCAAGGACACATTATTTAATCCATTTTCACATATTTGGAGGCATATTTCACCTTTTGAGGTATTTGGGGGTAAAGACACATTGTTAGAGGCCTTTTCTACATATTTGGAGGTGTGTTGCACCTTTTTGAGGAGGGCTTTGGGGTGAAAAAACTTTGTTCGAGGCATTTTCTACATATTTGGAGCATAGTTGTTAACTTCGTTGAAAAATTGGAGATGTTCCAAAAAATCGCGACTTTTTCAGGTTGACAAAATTTTGGCCCGAAAAAATTGCAATTTTTTAGAAAAAATCGAGACTTTTGCTCGAAAAAGTTGTTGGCCAGTGGGAACCATGGGGATAAAGCCGATTTTTTGAGGTTTTTTTGTCATTTGTGTTTTTCACTGTTGGAGAAGGAAGGAGAAGGGCTTGACTCGGTCGAGCCACCAACATGCAAGATTAAACTTTTCTTTAAAAGGGTTTGACCAAAAACGTTGGCAATTAATGGTAATGTTAAATCCTTAAAGTAAAAGTTGACATTTCCTTTATCTTTCCTTTTTATCCTTTTACTTCAATTTTTAACATTACCATTAATTGTTTCAGGATGTTTGAGAGTGGTTCCAATCTCATCGGACTTCGAATTTCATATCCCATTCAAAATCCAATAGACTTAACAGTGTTTAGGATTGGTAGGATTGCAAAATTTTCATTGGATTCTATCATGTATGAGGGTACGAGATTTGCATTTAATCAAGAGTAGTGTTACACTTATCGCAATATTATCAGATTTATCTCAATAATATTGCCAACCGCACTTGCTAATAATATCGCCATAAATTATCGCGATAATTTACTTAAAATGAATTTATCGCGATAGTTAGCCGATAATATCGCGAGTTGAGCTAAATTATCGGCCTGCTGGGTTTCTGCGTGCCTTTTGGGTTACAAAACCGGTTTTGGGGTTCTATTTCCTCATTTTGCAAATGTTACCTGTGGGGTTTTAGCTCTAATGGTGTTGCAACCATTTTCCATCAAGCAAACAAGGAAAAATCCATAGTTTTCAGTGCCATCAAGAAAGCATTTTTGGAGTGGGGATCTACTCCAATCTACCATATCCATTGAACCAGGTATGTAAATAAAATTATGCCCTCATTTTCTTTGTTTTTCAAGATTTAGTATAGGGTTTGCATGTCCATTAGATATAGCTTGTTTTGCCCCTTTTTAATGGAGGATTTAACACTTATGTAGGTATGGTAGTTTAATTCTAGCATTTTTGAATTTTTTTGTGGATTTAGATTCCAAATTTCCCCCATTTTTTTGTCCCATAGGTTTACAAATTTAATCAGTGATCCACACATTTCAAAATGCCAAAACCATTGGACCCAATGTGGGAGTATGGTCTACCTTATGATGGCCATAACAGAATGAGGTTGAATTGGAAGTTATGTGGCATGGAAATGTTTGGTGGCATCAGTTGCTTGAAATACCACCTAGCCAAAATCCCAGGGAAGGAAGTGGAGATTTGCAAAGCGTCTACCCTAGAAATTGTCCACATTGCTAATCAATCCATTTTTGATATGAATAAGAAGAGAGATCAAAGGGAAGAAACGAGGCTTGAGCTTGCAAATAGATATGGAAGCACCTCATGAGTGGGGGAAAGCCAATCCTCGGGCTCACATTCCACAATGCATGGCCCCTCAACATCCTCACCTTTCTTTGTGCCGAGGTCAATGCTCAGGGGGTAACCTTCTATTCGGTCAATGGTGAAAAAAAGGAGGAAGCCGACAAGATTGTTGCTAGATGTTTTCTATGGAGTGACACCATTCAACATTGCCAAGAACAACCCATTCTACCACTCCACGTTTGAAGTTGCTGCTATTATTGGTCCAGGATACCAGGGACCTTCTTTTAATGACTTGAGAGGGCCTCTCCTTCAAGGGGAAAAGACCAATTGCACAAAGAGATTGGGCGAGCTGAGGGAATCATGGGAGATCACAGGATGCACCGTTATCTCAGACGGTTGGACAGATGGGAAGGGCAGGTCCATTCTCAATTTCTTGGTTAATTGCCTAGGGGGACAATGTTTATCAAATCTGTTGATGCATCTGCATATGTTAAAGATGCACAATTATTATGTGAGTTGTTGGATAACTTCATCTGGGTGATAGGCCCGCAGTATGTTGTCCAAGTCATTACGGACAATGTTTCTGTTGGCAAGTTGCTCATGGAGAGGTATGAGACCTTATATTGAACTCCTTGTGCTTCCCATTGCATTGATTTGATGCTAGAGGACATGGGAAAATTTTTCCTTGGATCAAGGAAATTGTTGAGCCGGCTAGGAGTGTTACAAAACATATATATAATCATACATATGTTCTTACACTCATGAGACAGTTCATAGGGAACAAGGAGTTGGTCCATCCTGTTATCATGCGTTTTGCGACAAGCTTCATTGCTCTTTAGTCTCTCCACAATTCTATGTTGGAGTTGCAGAGGATGTTTCTTTCAGATGAGTGGAATGCTTGTGTCTATAGCACTAAAGTAGATGGGCAAGCCATAGCCCAACTTGTGAGACACAATCAAAGTTTTTGGATGGGAGCACAGGAGTTGTGTGCTATCAGTGAACCTTTGGTAAAGGTTCTTTGCTTGGTTGATGGTGAGAAGCCCACAATAGGCTACTTGTATGAGGCCATGGATAGGGCCAAGGAAGCTATCCATCGGTACTATGAGGACAAGGGGGAAGGCGGATTCACTAAACGAGCCGAGATATGGAGTGTGATTGATGAGCAACGGAACAACACTCTCCATCGTCCGATTCATGCAGTAAGGCTCTACCTCAACCCCGCATACTCTTATGCATGTAGATTTAGGTTTGATGCAGAGGTTATGGATGAATTTTTCCAATGTGTTCAGAGGATGGTGTTGACTCTTGCTGAACGCCCAAAGATTTCCAAACAAATTTAGATATATAACTCGAGTGCTGGGACATTTGGGTATGAGATGGATATCCAAGACAGGACCACTACGATGTTGGTAAGCTACAATTTGTTTCAAACTTTCAAATTTCAATGTCTTTCCTTTCTATCTATTAAATATTTGTTACTCAATGGGAATATAATTCGTTGTCTTTCCTTTCCATTTATTTGCTATAGATGTTTGGTGGGCAAACTATGGCAGTAGAGTCCCAGATTTGCAAAAACTTGCCATTCGGGTGCTGAGTCTAACTTGCAACTCTTCAGGGTGTGAACGCAATTGGAGTGTCTTTGAAAAGATACACTCCAAGAAGCGCAACAGGTTACAAATGTTCAAATTAAAATTAATTTTTTTTATGATCTCATTAATTTTAATTTATGCCCATGGGACATCATGATTCATCCTCTAATTACAAATTGTCCCTCATACGGGTTAGAGGTCCACCGCCTCAATGACATGGTCTATGTCTACTACAATCTCAGGTTGTGGGTAAAGTAGATAAATAAAGTACCCGACACTGATGCCATTGTATTGGATTCGATTGACACCACGAGTCTGTGGAGGGTGGAGACCAAGGAGCTTGTCATGGAGGAGGCACTTGAGTGGTTGGAGCATGATGTTGATGAGTTGGAGGGGGAGGAGGTATCAGAGCCAGAGGATCTTCCATTTACAAGAGAGACAGATTTGGAGCAGTAGGAGGACATTGAGAGTTTTCCTGAGCTACTGCCACGATCTCCACAGAGAGTCAGGAGACTGCTAATTAGGGGAAGAGGTGGAAGACATCCCACTACATCTTCCACCTTAGACTCCTTATCCCTAGGAGTTGCACCTACCACCTCAGTATCAACCTCAACACGTCCATCTGCTTCTAGAGGAAAAGCGTCAACGATGACCTTTTCCTGTAAAAGGGGTAGAGGGAATCATTGATATCTTAGTGCATCATGATTAACCTTGTAGGTTTGTAGTATCTAGATGCCTCATGATAATCATCTGATGAGATACATTTATTTTCGTTTTGATGTGATTTTGTATTATCTTATTAGGAATTATGACTTAGGAGTCGGGACAGATATCATATTTCAGTATCGATGTTTGATGTACCACTTGACATCTTATATATATTATATTGCAGTTTTATTTTCATATTTATGTGACAATGTGTTTGTTTGATGTTGATGTTGCTTTAGAAGTTTAAAAAGTTGAAAACAATGATTATTTTTGTATTTTTTTAAAGTTTCTTGATAATTTTCGATAATTTCCTCTATATTATCGATAATTACTGATAATTTCCTCTATATTATCGATAATTACTGATAATTTCCTCTATATTATCGATAATTACTGATAATTTCCTCTATATTATCGATAATTACTGATAATTTCCTCTATATTATCGATAATTTCAATTTTGGACCTTGGCGATAAACTCTCGATAACGATAAGTGTAACATTGATCAAGAGCACCAAGCCCTTTATGTACCTCGATGTTGGTGGTATTGATTGTTGAACTCCTCTGACATGGCCTTAGCAAAAATGTACGTTTCACTCAAACCAAAATCATTGATTAGGCATGTTAAGCTTTTTCTACCATATTATAAGGCTTCGATTAGGTAGTTTCATCAAAATTGGGAGGTGTTCACTGATGTCTCTTGAGGATCAAGGTAGAGGCAAAGGGTGATACTAATGATGAGGATCCGAATATAAGCGATGGTGGAACATTGCTTGTCATTTAAATGTTCTTGCGCATTTATTCATAATGCTTTCTTTGAAAGTTTCAATAATTTTTTCGAATCATGGTTTGGAAGTTTTAAAATATAATTTTTTCATTAAAATTTAAATATTTTATGTAATTTTTAGTAAATCGAGTCATTGAAATCAGATTGGTCCAAGTCAATCCTAGTTCGAGTTCGAGTCAGAGTTGACCATTGACTAATTCCGAGGTTGAGTTCGAGTTTTAAAACATTGTATTGTACATCTATCTCATGATCATGAGATACATTTATATATGTGATGTCATTTTGTATTGGTTCTCCACTTTTGATTCCTTGATTGGACAACTATCAGGGTTCAGGATTCAATATTGACTTTGATGTATCATTTTTTATTTGGCATCCACTACATCATATATATCAATGCTTTCTCCCTATTTATGTGCCAATGTGTTTATTTGATGTTGTTGTTGCTTTATATGTTTAAAATTTTGAAAAAATGAATATAATTTGTATTTTTTAATGTTTGCCATGGTTTGTTGATTTTTTGCCGATTTTTTCCGAAACAATGTTTTCCGGACCCTTGCTGATTTTTTGCCGATGCCGATGTTATCAACACTGGTATATATATATCATCCTTTCCTTTGGGCTTTCTCATGTAACCCCCACTAAATTTGGTTAATTTGGGGGCACATGTTCATACTTCCAAAGTTCCAATTGCTGATTTGGTTGGCGGTTGGGTATTTATACTATTTTAGATTCCTAGCAAGGTTATGAGTTGTTACCTTAGTCTTGTTTTTGATTATTTAATGTTGAGTCTTTTATGTGACATGGTTGGTAGATTATATTACTTTTAAGACTCTATAACTGTTGATGTTTTTGTAGCTTCAGGAGGTATTCCCACAAGTGGCCTTGGTGTCGGGCATGTGGGAATCTTCGTTGGCACCACATTGGACTTTTCGTTTGGTGAAAACCCCCTTGGATTGAAGCTTGGGGCTTCATGGACTTGTTGATGGGCTTTGGGGGCTTGTGTTGGGGTTTCACACCCACATGGAGGAGTAAAGAATTCTAATTTAATGTTGAGTTTAATGGAGGGCTCTTTAGAGTAAGCTAAGGGCTTTTAAACTCACATTAAACTCCTATAAAAGGAGAGGAGAGATTGTGACAATCTTATTGTGACATTATGGAGTTAGCATAAGTAAGTGAGCACTTGTGCTAGGAGGCTTGGTAATTTCAGCAAGGGTAATTTTGCAATTTTGACAAATCTGGCCTAGGGTTCTTTGATATTTTGTTTCTCTTTTTAGCCAAAGAAGGCCACACCTGTGAGAGAGGAGAGAGAAACAACCGCACGTGTGAGGAGAAAGGTATAGCCAGGCCACATGTGTGAGGGTATAACCAGACGCAAGTGTGAACATGCCGTACAATTCACACGTGTAACAGTCCATATAGGTCTGCACGTGTGAGGAAGGAGAAACAAGTCCGCATGTGCGAATTTTAGGGCAGGTTGCAGGCTATACAGAGTGACATCAACAGCCGTACGACTGACGACAACATGTTGCATAGCAGGTTTGCAAATTGGGAATTTTCTCGGGATATTTTGTCGATATTTTTTGGTTTTGAGAGGACTAGTTTTATCCTTAGATTTGGTGTTTTTGTGACTGCTGGGAGGGCTGATTTTGCCCTCAGGAAGTTCTGAATTTGACAGTTTACAAAACATAAATTTTGTGTCTCATGTGAATGGATAATTTCTCTCTGATCTTTGTGTTTTTGCTGTTGTAATTTTTTGTCATAATTTCAATGTAAAATTATTCAGTGATAACAGTCCTAGGGTTTACTGTTTGGGTCACTTGGAAGCAATGTTACCAGAACCGAACCGGAACCGGTAAAACCGACCGGTTCCTAGCCCAGACCGGTTCAAACCGGCCCCCTGAACCGCTTCAGACCGGTTCCGTACGGAACCGGTTTTTTTTGCCTGAACCGGCCGGTTCTGTACGGAACTGGTTTTTTTTTGCCAATGAGGCTTGTGGCCGAAAAAGTGAGGGAATTTTTAATTCTTTTTAAAAATTAGGGTTAGGGGCATGCATGGGAAGCTTCTAGAATTGTCTAGAGCCCCTAATGAAGCTATAAAGCCAACCCCACCCCCTCTCTTTCACTCACACTACTCATTTG
>JZKD02S1431349.1:0-11076 GCA_000966675.3 Picea glauca
TTTCTTTTTCATGAATATTGATAATAATTCATGTGCACTTGGTATTTTGGCCTTCATGTAATATATCCCTCCTCCACATTGACTAGGGATTGTGACATAGGTTATTCCATGGTGTTGAGGTGTATGCGACACTTATATGACACTTACGACACTTAGGGTGAGGTACCTAGGTGTGCAAATTTCATGTGTAACACTATGGGAGAGGATTTCCAAGCGACCATGTCACTACATGATTACTGCAATATCAAGTATGGGAACAATCCAAGGGAGGTCAACAAGGGTCAACATAACATAGATCTCATGAGGAAGATTGGGAAGCTCACCATTCCCTCCTTTGATGGTTCAAGCAAATCCACAACTAGAGCTTGGGTTCAAAAGTTGAACACCTACTTTCAACTTAACACCATGTCGAAGGAAGGAGCAATTAAATTCGCTACTTTTCATTTGGATGGGGAGGCCCATGAGTGGTGTTACCATGGATTGGTCACTTTGGGGCATGCCAGTATCACCTCTTATCTGGACTTCACACAAAATTTGATGGAGAGGTTTGATAGAAAGGATCCATAGATACACTTTAGGGAGTTGACACAACTCAAACAAGATGGGACACCATATGCTTACATCACTGAGTTTTAGAGACTTGCAGTCACAGTGACAGATATATGTGAACATAGGTTGGTGATGTTGTTCATGGAGGGTTTATCCGAGCCATTGCGTGGTTGGGTAAAGGCATTCAAACCTGATACCTTAGAGGATGCCATAGTTAGGATGCGAGACCTGGAGGATGCAGTCATGAAGGAAAAAACATTCTCGAAACCTTTCATTCCATAGAAAGGAAAGGATAAGAAACCCTTTCAGACAGAGGGAACAATTACGGAGAAGTTGGATGAGGAAATTCATAATGAGTTGAGAAGAAAGAAGATTTGCTTCAACTGCAAGGACCCTTGTGAACCTAGGAATGGGTGTATGGGAAAGGGCAAAAAACATTATATAGAGGTTTTATTAGATGGAGAGGAGGAGGAGGAAGTAGAGCAGGTACAAGACGATGAGCATGACATATCAGCTTAGGAGCATCCACATGAGGAGGTAAAGAGTGGAGCCATCGCCACTCGATCGAGTGTTCCCAGATTTCACACCTTTAGGATATGTGGTATAGTACAAGGCCAGTGGTTCACAGTACTGATTGATGGTGGGGAAACCCACAACTTTATTGACTCATCCTAGGTGGCTAAAATAGGCATTCCCAAGGTGGATTTTGAGGGGTTTGATGTAGTGGTAGATGGTGGTTGTATTATGGCTTGCATGCAGAAGATCCCACAATTATGCATTGTTCTCGACAACTACACAATCACTGATGATTTATATGTAGTGGAGCTGTAAGAAAAAAATGTTATATTGGAGGTCCAATGGCTTGTTTCCATTGGAAAACACTTGATGGAATACCAAGCTTTGGAGTTGGACTTCAAAGTAGTAGATGGTAGGAAGGTATTTTTGAGGGGCATGTCAAATTATGCTCCTAGGATCATATCAACTAAACACATGGAGGCTATTTTCAGACATGGGGATGTTGCTCATGCAACAAAGTGCTTGATCACTACTAATAAACCTTCATACAAAAACCATCAATATCATACAAACATACAAACATTTCTTAGCAGACACAACCGATTTTTTGAGTAGATATCTCTAGGGAGACCTCCCGACAGAGAATTTGAGCACACTATTGAATTCAAAGAGGGAGCCAAACCTGTGATCACTACTCCTTATAGGCATCCGAATAAATTCAAGGATGAGATTTTAAATTCCATTAAGGAGCTGCTGGATATGGGGCATATCAGGCCGAGTTCTATTCCATTTGCTTCTTCTACAGTGTTGGTAAAGAAGAAGGATGGAACAATGTGGATGTGCATTAACTACATGGAATTGAATAAAAATACAATCAAGAACATGTACTCTATACCTAGGATCGATGAGATTATAGATGAGCTTCATTAGACAATATATTTTTTGAAGATTGATCTTTGATCAGGTTACCACCATATCAATGTCAGTGAGCATGATATTCCCAAGATCTCTTTTCGATGCCATTATGGCCATTATGAGTTTCTAGTCATCCCATTTGGGCTGAAAAATGCACCATCCACCTTTCAATCCTGCATGAACCATATATTCAAGAAGCAACTAAGGAATTTTCTATTGGTATTCTTTGATAATCTTCTAATATATAGTCGTACATGGGAGGAACACTTGGCACATTTGGAGGAGATCCTAAGAATTGTGGAGGAACAATCACTATATACCAAAGAGTCGAAGTGTGAGTTTGGCATGACAAAGATCCTATACTTGGGACATGTGTTCAACACACAGGGAGTGCAAGTTCATAGGGAGAATATACAAGCTATATTAGATTGGTCAACACCCAAAAACCTCTCACACATGCGAGGTTTCTTTGGGATTTGTAGCTACTACAGACGATTCGTGAAGGGGTTTTCATAGTTGGTTGCACCACTCATAGAAATCACAAAGAAAGGGGCATTTGAGCGGACCTAGGAGGCTTAGAGGACATTTGAAAGGATGAAGGACGTGATGAGCATGTGCCCCATTATAACACTTATTGACTTCACTCAGCCCTTTGTGCTTGAGTGTGATGCATCGGGTGAGGGGATAGGAGAATTTTTTATGCAACAAAGGCATATGATAGCATACAAGAGAATAAAGCTTACAAAGTCAGAGAGACTCTACTCCATCTACGATAAGGAAATGACCACCATCATGCACACATTGGCAAATTTTAGACAATACTTTGTAGGTGGAAAATTTGTGGTTAAGACTGACCACAACAACTTGAGGCACATTTTGGGGAAAAAGGACTTAAATGAAAGGCAACGGAAATGGGTTAGCAAACTGCAAGCTGATTATTTCAACATTGAGTATGTAAAAGGGAAGAAAAATGCAATTGTTGATGATATCTCTAGGAAATTGGAGATATACTCCCTTGTAGAGATTTTAGCTGATTGGAAATACCATCTCTTGGTGGAGTATTCCAAGAACAAATTTGCTTGTGATTTGATGGACCAAAGTGCACTGGATGACCGGTACAAAGTGATGGATGAAATCAACTACTACAAATACTATATATACTTAATCCTAGAATATACACCGAAGAAAAAGATCATGGAGGTCATGCATGGTGGACCATTGACGGGGCATCTGGGATACTTTAAAACTTACAGGAATATCATGGAGAGGTTCACTTGGAGGGGCCTCAAAGATGATGTACTGAGACATGTAAGAGATTGTGTGATTTTTCAGCAGAAAAAGTTATAGGAGACCCATCATGTAGGATTACTACAGACGTTTCCCATCCTAGAGAAAAAGTGGGAGAGCATATCTATGGATTTCATCACAGGGTTACCAAGGGTGCAAGGCAGAGACTATATATATGTGGTACTCGATTGGTTGACTAAATCCACACATTTATTTTTCATATCCTTCAAGTACAAGGTAACACAAGTAGCAGAGTTGTTCTTCAGGGAAGTATTCAGAATCCTTGAGTTGTCGAGATACATTGTTAGTGATAGGGAAAAAAGTTTCTTAGTGTATTTTGGTAGGAGATGTTCAAGTTAGTTGGCACCGAGTTGACTACCAACACTAGTTACCACCCTCAAAAATATGGATAGATAGAGATCATGAACAAGTGGATGGATGGATATCTACATAACTACATGTTCGGGTAGTAGAAGGCATGGGTGAAGTGGTTACATTTAGGGGAACATTGTTATAACACCACTTATCACATGTCCATGGGTATGACACAATTCCAAGCATTATATGGTTATGATGCTCCTTCTTTTGTTGACTTGGCATTTGGGGATAACATGGCTCCCAAAGCCAAGTACTAAATTCATGAGAGGTAGGAAATACTCAAATATCTCAAGGACAATCTATATATGGCCCATAATCAGTAGAATATCTATGTAGATAGACACAGGGTTGAACACACTTTCGAGGTGGGAGACTTGGTATTCTTGCGGCTAGAGCCATAGAGATAGTCTTCATTGAATAAAAATGGTGCATAGAAGCTTAAGCCATGTTTTTATGGGCCCTACAGGGTGATTCAAAGAGTTGGAAAGGTGGCTTATGAGCTGGAGTTGTGGGAGGGAAGCAAAATTCACGATGTGTTTTATGTCTCATGCTTCAAAAATTATTTGGGACAACAGGTCACTACTTCAACAGAGTTACCTTCGTTGGATGAGGAGGGATAATGAGTATTTGTTCTTGAGGAGGTATTGGAGGTCCGAGAGAGGAATTTACATAACAAGGTTATTCGAGATACATTTTCATATGGAAATATTTACCAACAGAGGATGCCACATGGGAAAGTGACTAGATCTTGCAACATACAAATTTGCATTTGCTTGAGGACAAGAAATATTAGGAAGGGGGGACTGTAATGTCCCTTTCCAAGTGAGTTATTTGGGATATTGATGAAATAGCCCAAGTAATTCCCATAGGCTATAGTCAGTGTGGAAAAAGGGAATTAATAATTTATTCAATGTCATCAGAGAGGAAATTAATTTAATTTTAAAGGATGACATTGAATAATTAATAAAAAGGCACCTAAGTGACTATTGGGATAATGAAAAGTCACTTAACTTATTAAAAGGGTAAAAATGGTGAAAAAAGGGTCAATGAAAGAATAAAAATGGAAATAAGGGTGCCCTCTTTCATTATTCACTTTTCATTTAAAAAATTATTTTCAGAGAACTCTTTGTGGCTTTTGGACTCTTTGGGACATAAACCATAGAGAGAATTTGGGAGATTAGTTTCGACGGTGAGACTATACACCCTAGCTAGTCATTGAGGGGGAATCATCTAGATTTTCCTATTGGGCTTCATTGTTAGTGGATTTATTTTATGTGGTTGATTTTTCCTTCAAGTATGACTGAGTTTTCAGTAGTGGCGGCCGAGTTTAGGGTATTCAAGGAAAAATTTGCTTGAGGAAAGATGAGATCTTTGTGTAGGGGTCAAATCACCTCATCCTAGGTGCATTCTCTAACTATTGGGTGCATATCTTTGTGGGAGGTAATTTTATCTTAATGTGGACTGAGTTACTATGAACTAAGTTATTGTTGTGTGGAGACCATATCCTTGCTAGTGGGGCGATATTACTTCATTGTGGGAAGAGTTTTGAGTAGGGAAAGACATTTATTTTTGGTTTTTACTCTTCTTCTGATCTAGACGAGTTTATATTTGGCTAGGATCGATTTATTCCTTCCCTAAATCAAGATCTAGAAGAGAAAGGGTGATTTCTCTAGTGGGTTGACTTCATTGGCAACAACAACAATGCCATAAAGGACGATCTCTGGACAAATTCATTCTACCAACAAGTAATTGTTATTAGCTGAATTATTTCAAGCATATCTGTGAGTTATATTTATGTATGTATGGTTCTTTATATACTGGAAATGGAATAAATATATTTTTGTTGATTTTTTCCTTGAACGTATCACTTGTGAATGTGTTGTGGGTTTCCTATTCTTTTTGTATTAAAGGATTTATTTTGGCACATTTAAACCACATGAAACCAACCATAAACACTCCAAAAACCAAACAAATATCACAGCAGTGTGTCAACACCTACAACCTAAGTGTTTGAAGAAAGTCAACACACAGAAAAATTACATAATTGCTACAAAAGTGAAAAAAAATCATAACAACGGTACATAGGTGCATTACATATACGTCTTTCAATATGATATGACCTAGAGTTTTTCTTTTGGTAACTACAAATTTACTCTTCTTTAGATTAGGTGAGATTCCATACTTACACCATCTTTCAAACCTTTGCATAAGATATGAAATATGATGTACTCTATTCTTAGAGTATATAGTTACATCATCCAAATAAAAAATGACATTATGGTTAATCAGATCTTGAAAATAAATGTCCATTACTCTTTGAAAAGTTGCTCTTGCATTAATTAAACTGAAGGGCATCCTTTTGTATGTGAATGGGGACCATTTAGTCCTAAATGTTGTCTTGATTCTATCTTATTCTATTACTAAGATCTGATTATAATATGAAAATCCTCCGAGTAAAGAAAACATTTCAGGTCCTTATACAAGCTACAATATTTGATCCATAGGTGTAACAAGATAATTATTCTTTCCAAAATATTTGTTCAAGTTTCAAAAATTGACACATAGTCAAATCTCACCAATTTTCTTCCTAACGGGCACCAAATTAGCTATCCAAGAAAAATATCAAACTTGGAAGATATTTTTTGCATCAAGAATTTTTTTCAACTCTTTCTATGGTTGGAGTTCTAAGGAAGGATGGATCTTTTGTAATTTCCACTAGAAGGGTTTTATATCCTTCTTCATAGGGATCATGTGTTGAATGACACATGTATCATATGTTTTCAAGTTGTATATGTCCATGCAAACATGTCTTGGTATGTTCAGAAGAGTTTTATATAGGCTTTATTTTCCTCTTTAGGACATCTTATCCCTAAATTCACATTTTTGGGTTATCTTTTATTCTAAGGTTGATCACCTCATGTCCTAAAGTTGAACTATTAGTTTTTACATTAGATGATATTTTAAACCTATGTTGTAAGTCAAATGACTTTTCAAGGGTAACCACACC
Organism: Picea glauca; assembly: GCA_000966675.3. Classification (NCBI taxonomy): domain Eukaryota; kingdom Viridiplantae; phylum Streptophyta; class Pinopsida; order Pinales; family Pinaceae; genus Picea; species Picea glauca. Next base: position 6,653 of record JZKD02S1431349.1, read on the forward strand.
TTTTGACATAGTATGGGATGTTGATTCATTTATTCCTTCTTTATTACTTTCCAAAAACTTCTCATATTCTTTGTCATCTATAGCTACATATTTAAAGGTTTCCTAATTAGTAATAAATTGAGAAATATATTCATCACCTTCGAAAACCCTCCAATTGGTGATGTTATCTATAAGTGAAGGGCGATATAGAATTTAATTGACAACCTCCTCACCTTAAAATCTTCCAATGGTGCTAAGATAGAGATAGTGGTAACTAAAGAATCACATATTGTATCAATCAACCTAAATACTTCTTGTTAGTAGTTTTTCAAGTGCGGGGAATTGCAATGTATCATATTCGTTATTTGTCTTACACTAATATTTGAATCCCCAATTTATTTTTATTTTTTAATTTTAAGATCTATAGCTCTTTTTTAGACCCTGTATAAGATCTTCATAATTAACAGTGTTATTTGTACAATTAAATTCTAGTCTACATGAGATCTATGTTTTCCTTAAGGATCTATTATTAAACAACTTTCTCTATCTCCTTCTTGGGATTTGGATACATCAAAGAACAATGTCCCGATGTTAAGGAATATTCTTATATCAGCCTTACATACATTATTTACACTATGTTTAGTATTTACATTATGTGCATAATCTATATTACAAAATGGTTCTTGAAGAATGTTATCCTACAAAGAAATTATAGATTGTTGATATTTAGGGATGGGAGAAGCTTTTGTGATGAAATTAGAAAAGTATGAATCTAAAGTATAGTTGCAAAAAATTGGAAAATTATAGGTTGATGGTTCATTGGTGGCTTCAAGACCTGTCATAGTGTGCTTCATATATTTTTTACAATTAATTCTAATTTTATTTGTCAATCCATTTCATGGAAGCCATAAATATGTAGGGAAATGTTTTAGGATCCATACTTATCTTAAAGTGTAGAAACCTTGGTGAGTCTTAGTAATTCCTCAAATGACAACCATAAAATGTTTGGTGATATTTTTCTAAAAATTTCCAAATTTCCAAATATTTTATATAGTTTCTGGAAAATTTTGGTGTTTTTTAAAATGAGATACTTTTACCCTATAGAATTTGGGTGAATCATTTTAGAAAAAAATGGAAATTGACAAATCTTTTTTTGGTAAAAAACATGCAAAATTATCCCATAGGCAAAATTTAGCCCCTAAAATTTTCGTTGTAAATGTGACCAACCAGAAGTAAAGTAACCTTGAAGTTTTTGCAACCAATATCTACTAAGTAATAAACCACACACTTTGAGAATATATACCATAATATTGTGTATGATTTGATGAACCTTAGGATTTGAAGCTACTTGAATTAAAACATCCTTCATTTCTCCCGTGACTTTAACTTCTGACCTATCTAACTGAATGATATGGGTTGGACACTTGGTTGGTGTTGCATTCAGTTTCCTACAAACAAAATAGGGCATAACATTGGAGGATGCTCCCAAATTCACCAAACAGATATGAACATTTTGATTAAAAATCTCAAAGGTCAACAAGAATGGGAGAGTTTGATATTTTTACCTCTTTCATGAAAGAGTAGTGTTACTTGTTGCATTTTGCAGATTGCTATTTTATTTCTTAGTGGTACCTTTAGAAAAAACTATAGGTTATACAACATTTTATATTAAGGCATTCAAAAATAAATTTATTTCTTTTCCATCATATCAACAAATATGAATGGAGAGGGTTGGAGAAATATAACACACTAATCAATAATCAGATCTACATACAACCCCCATATGAGCTCGCATATTTCATACCAACCTAGGGTTGAACAATGGACCTTGATTCTAGAGGGGGATAGACTCTCCCTCTAGATCTAGAATCCCTCACTTTAAGAGCATTGGTTTCAACCTTGGGAAAGGACCCAAAATCCTATCCATCACATTTTGTAAACAAATTAGAGAGCATCTGTAAAGTTTCACTACCTACATCCTTCTCTCAGCAAATGGATTTGGATTTGGCATGGAACATGCTAATTGAATAGTTCACTGGAATAGGGCCATCCCTTGGATCTATGGAAAACTCAGTTCAAAGAAACTAGCAAGTGTTGATCAAAATAAAACTAATCCACTACTTTTGTGGCAGCAGTTTCTATGAAGTTTTGTTCAAAACTAAAGAATATGGAGATATCACCTTAATAAATGTCCCATACTTGTTTGGATCTAAATGAATGTACTTAAATCAATGGATGCCTGATTTTAACCCTAAACATGAGGTTCCCTCGAATGTCCCATTCTGGGTTCATGTCCCTCACCTTCCTCTCAATTGTTGGAATGAAGATATGATGCATAGCATTGGTGACACTTTGGACCATCAAATAGATAAGTCTCAACCAAAGGATGATGTTTTCACATGTGAAATAATTTGTGTGAAGGTGGATCTATCAAAAGGCCTTCCAAAATCAATTTTATTGACCCTATACAAATAGAAGCACATTCATCCCTTGGACTATGAATAATTTTCTTTTAAATGTGACATCTATCATGAATATGGAAACTTTGTGAGATTTTGCAAGAAAAATATACAAGCTACACAACCGATCCCCGATAAGGAAGATCAATGGTAGACCGTTAAGAAAAATATAAGCGTTAAACATGTATCCTCCTCATCACTTTCTAAGATGACCCCTCTAGCTTCTAGCCCATTGATCCCATCTAGATCAAGAATGTAGTTATGTAGCCTCAATAAATTGAGGCCACACTTGTAAACCTTTCATATCAAGCACTAAAGTCACTAGAGTGCTTTAAGGGAGGAAGCTCAACCTCCAAGATAACAGGTTTGAAATCATATCTCAGGAAGACCCCGTTCCCTTCTATGAAATATTTTCTACCTTAAACTATATTCTACATATATCAAATCCACCCAACATGCATATTGAGGTAGAGAACCAAGAACCCATGTATCCCATAGAAAATGAGGTTTATCTATCAGATTTATTGGAAGAAATTGATAATGTTCCCGAAAAACAATAGTTTCCTTCATAAATTCTAATTAGGAAAAAGGCCCATTAGCAATAGGAAGAAGATGACAAGGAGGATGAGGAAATAGATTGATCTATATTTTATGAGTAGAACGAAATGAATACAGATTATTAAAATATGCTTAACACATAATAACAGAGATACAGTAAAACAAGTTTTTTATTCAATAAGAAAATAAGCTAAAACTGTAAAATGCAGCGGAAAACAAGCTTGATGGAATGGTGGTGGCTTATCTATGAGAAGTGATGTGACGGTTGCGCTCATTCGCAAGAAGATTCTTACAATGAGGCTCTGAAGGATTTTTTACAATAAACAGGAATGTCAAAACCCCTAGAAATCCAAAAACCTAACCCTGGGAGATGAAGCGCCAAAAGTCATGCTAGCCCCGTTTGGGTAAGTTAGTACATCAACTTCCTGGGGTCATAACTTTTGCATACGATCTCTGTTTTCGGCGCACGATAGCCCGTTGGAAAGGTATATATGAGGACTACACATTTTTTTGCTATCTATTAAAGGCCATTTTAACTATGGTGAGCCCTAAAAACTTTGTTTAGGGCCTCAAAATGCCCCCGTAAGTCACGGACCCAAAAACTAGGAAAATAACTGCCAAACTAGAAAAATGCCAAAATGAACCAGTTGGAAAGGTGGGAGGCCAAAAAAATCCATATGGATAAATCCTCCCCCATTAGGAAGAAATGGTATCCATTGCATTGAGTTCCCCCTTCATATGAGGAAATTTCTGTTGAATTTGGCCCCAGATGAGCCACTTGCCTTGGTGCAGGAGTTGCCCTTCTTTGACAAATCTATAAAGTTGGATCCTTTTATGTCAGGTGCCCTTAATATGTGTGTCCACAATATGATCATTGGATGCATGTTGCATGCAGTCAGGGTTGAGCTCTGTTGGTTTCAATTGCTATGCTATCTCTGAGGTTTCCAATAATGGTGGGAAATATGGTTGAAGGAGAGCCACGTTGAAGACTGGGTGTAGGCCAAGGAAAGGGGGAATGTTGAGCGCAAAAGAATTGTCACCCACAAACTTGGTGATGGTGTATGGCCCATACCGGAGTGGTACAAACTTTCGATGGGGCCCTGTAAGGAGTTATTTCTGCAAGTGCAACCAAACTTTGTTGCCCACCTGAAACTTATGTGGCACCCGACGTTGATCATGGCGTTGCTTTTACTTGGCATTGGACTTCTGTAAAATATCCTAAACCTATTGGTGGATGTGTTGGATCCGCTCAATGAACCGGTTGGCTTTGTCAGCTTCTGGTGGAGCAGGGGACGATTCGACCGAGGTGGTTGCCAGGGGTAGTGCAACATCCATGAGGCCCAATGGTTGGAATCCCAACCCCACCTAAAAGGGGTTGTGGCTAGTTGAGATATGCAGGGCTCAGTTGTAGCTATGCTGGACATAGGG
>JZKD02S1431360.1:0-11076 GCA_000966675.3 Picea glauca
TCTTGGTCGGATATTTTAATATCATACTTGATTCGGATGAGGCCTGGGGAGTGACCCCTTCCGGTTTCATTGATGCTTTTTACAAAGACTTATTTTCTTCGAAAAATCTGATAGACATCAAACCTCTTGTGCTCGTGCCCACTTGGCGCAATGGGCACGTAGGACTAAACACAATCTCTAGAAGACTTGACAGATTTGTGGTCTCTGAATATCTCATCTCAACTCTCGGTCACTTCAGAACCTGGGTTGAATCCCCTTTTTTTCAGATCATGCCCCCATTTGCTTTCAGTTTAACTTACAGTCGAAACACAAAAACTAGCCTTTCAAATTTAATGGGCATTGGCTCAAAGATAGTGCTTTTGTGGACATTGTTAAAAAAGTCTGGAACGATTCCAATTTTCTTACAGAACCCAATCCTCAAAGAAATTTAGTCTAGAAACTTCAAGTTCTGAAACAACAAACCAAGATTTGGCACAAAGACAAATTAAAAAAAGACAAAGCCAGGTTGGTTTTTCTAGAAACAGAAATCAAATCTCTCACTACCAAAAACTTGAGGGAACCTTTCAGCCAAGTAATTGAATCCAATTTGAGACACCTAGAACTGGAAAGAAACATTTTACTTCGTCAAGAAGAAGAAAAGTGGCGTCTGCGCAGCAGAGCTCTCTGGTTGGCTAGCGGTGATCGCAATACAAAAAAATTTCATAATGTGTCCTCCAGAAACAGAACTAAAAATTTTATCTAGGACATCAAAAGGGAAAACGACTATTTGTTAAATGATCTGGCTTTATTAAAGAAAGAGGCAGCCTCCTTTTTTTTTTAAATTTACAAAGCCTATTCCTCTCCGGATACAGTTGATCAGTGCAGACTGGCCGATCTTTTCCCTCAGATGGTCAATGAGGAGGATTCACTTTCTCTCTACCATCCTGTTACTATTGAAGAATTGAAGGCAGATTTATTTCATTTCAAAAAGGAAAAGAGCCCGGGTCCAGATGGATGGACAGCCGAATTCTTTATCTTCTTCTTTGACCTAGTAGGAGAAGACCTTCTAGCATTTGTCGAAGATTCAAGAAGAAGGGGAACAGTTTATGGAGGTATAAACGCTACTTTTCTTACTCTAATTCCAAAGGCGAATAAACAAGAATCTTTTGAAAATTACCGGCCTATCTCACTGTGTATCCTGTGTTACAAAATTCTCTCTAAACTCATAGAAAACCGTCTGATCCCCATACTCTCTGAAAGGATTTCCACTGAACAATTAGGATTTTTGAAAGGCAGATGCATCCAGGATGCCATAGGCACAGCCCATGAGTGCCTACATAGCATCAAAAAAAAAAATTGAAAGCTCTTGTGATAAATTTGCACCTGAAAAAAGAAGATGATTGTATTGACTGGGATTTCCTCAGACTTATCTTGCACAAAATTGGATTGGAGCCTCAGATGACCAAGTGGATAATGACTTGTGTCACCTCTTCTTCCTTTGCGGTGCTCATCAACGGAGAGGCTTCTGATTTCTTCACAAGTGGAAGAGGGGTCAGGCGGGGATGTCCATTATCCCCTCTACTTTTTGTTCTAGTGATGGAGGGACTCAGCCTCTTGCTAAAACAAAAATTAGTTGATGGTCTCCTCTAAGGGATTAAAGTTTCTCGACTGACCAGAATCCTCCATATACTCTTTGCAAACGACGTTCTCATCCTTTCTAACGCGAACCTCTCTGAATGGAAATTAATTAACAATCTGATCGCTCTGTTCTGAAAAGTTTCGGGGTTGACTGTCAATCCACTAAAATCGACAGTTCACCACGAAGGCATATCAGAGACTGAATTGTCTCCTTTAAGAAATTTTCTCCCATTCACCTTCAACGACCTCTCTTTGGGCTTCCAATATCTTGGATATTATTTGAAAACAGGGACTCATCGTTTTGCCGACTGAAATTGGTTGGTGGTTAGATTGGCTAACAAAATCAACCAATGGAGCAACATATGGATCTCATTGGGAGGTTGTTTCATCCTTCTAAAGTCGATCCTGGAAGGACAAAACATGTACTGGATGTCCTTAGAATCCATGTCACGCCTGATCCTAAACAATCTCATAATTTTAATGTTTCAATTCTTGTGGTTCGTCCAACAGGAAGCACACCATTATCATCTGTGCAATTGGGAGGACATCTCCAGACCCAAATCTCTAGGTGGTTGGGGTATTCATAAACTCCCCCTTTTCAGTTTGGCACTGACTGTGTCCACACTGTGGAGAGTACTTACACATCCCAACATCTGGCACCAAGTAATTTTTGATAAATATTTACACAACGCTCCAATTATCGATTGTCTTAGGCACGACTCACTTCATAGCTGTCCAGCTTCTAAAATCTGGACAAGTCTGAGGCGCGCCTTACCTGTCATCATTCACTGGACTAGATGGCAACCAAGATCGGGTTCTCAAGTTAAAATCGGCCATGATACCATCTTGGATTTGGGGGACAGAGTGCTTCTTTTAGAGGACATATTATCTACTTTAAAGCACCGGGACATCCACACATTGGCACAAGCATCAGCAGGTTTGAATCCATTAACCCGCACTGAAATATGGAAAAGTCATGGGGACCTTGGACTCGTGGGTATTCAAGCTCTAAAATGGAACAATTACACGACCAGTCTTGGACAAGCAGGGATCACACTCCAACAAACAAAAAAGGACTAGCTACTCTGGAACGGAGGCGACTCTTCCGGTGAAATCTCGGTCAATAATTGCTACAAGGCCATTTTTTCTTTATTTTCCCTTCCAAACCTTCACGGCTGGAAACTCAAGCTCTGGAAGTGGAACCTGCAATTAAAGATCACAATCTTCTTCAGGCTGGCAGTGGACCAAAAAATCCTCGCTTGGAATAAATTATTAAAAAATGGATCGATAGGTCTTGGATTCTACTATCTTTGCAGAGAAGCAGCTGAAGATAACTCACACCTCTTCATCCATTGCCATTTTACAAAGGTGATTTGGACTTCTTGCACTAATTTCCTGAACTTAAAATTGGAGTTGAAGGGGCAAAATTTAAATGACTGCATGGCCAATTGGAAACAAATTTCAGCTGCTCCAAAAAAATTGCCAGTCTTGTTGTGTTGGTACTTGTGGAAAGAGTGCAACAAAGCTTTATTCGAAGGCAAGTTACCCTCATCCAATGTCGTCATTCTTAAAACTCTATATTCCCTTTCCTACACACAAATAGATTTTAGTCCCAAAATTTTAAGAATGAGTTTGATATGTCCTTTCCAAGGATACTCACTGACTTTCTTCGACGGCTCTTCCATTAACGGGGGAACAACCTGTGGTGCTGGGGGGACCTTGAAAACCCCAACTTCCCCGGAGGTGAGATGGTTTTTCAATTGCGGAGATGGCTCCAATACGAAAGCAGAATTAGTTGGAGCATGGGCAACCTTCTTAATGGAAAATGTCTTGCACTTACAACAACTTCACTTATTTGGGGATTCTAAAATCATTATCGAGTGGCTTCAACGGAAAGGAAAACTTCATGCCACCAAAATTGAACGTTGGAAGTGCAGAGTTCGAGACCTGCAGAAAAATTTCCAAGGAACCTACTTTCAGCACATTTACAGGGAATCAAATAAAGAAGCGGATAGTCTTTCCAAAAGATCTCTCGAAGCTTCGATGGGTACTTTATTTTATTTTACTTGGATCAATGGACTCGAAGGACCACAACAAACTATTAATTTCTTTTAGAAAAAAAAAAGGGCGGGGGCGGAATCGTGCTGGAATAGTGCTTATTCTTCTATATTTTCAGTCATCAAATCGGCGTTTGATTTTAGAGTCAATTACAGATCTGATTCCTCGTTGTCCGAAACCTTTTTTTATTCCATCTTAGTCAAGACTGATATTTTCATTTGCTTTTGTCAGTCACTTTTTCCCATCTGCTCAGGTCCTCTCTATTGTCGATGTAAAAAAGTTTATATTCCATTAATATAAGCTTGAGCCATTTTTCTTTTGAAAAAAAAAAGTTTGGAGTAAAGAGTCTTGCGAAAGGGAAGGCTAAATATTTTGATAGCTATCATGCTAATATTTTAAATAGTGGTGTAAATATTCTTCTTCACATTAAGATTTTTTAAAATCATGTTGTTAAGGAAGGTTTTTTTTAACTTTGGATGGAACTTATGTTTAAAAGTAATGACAAAAATAATTCTTCAATTATAGGATTATTATGAAGTTGATTCAAATTATATTGAAAACAAAAATAATATAGTAGAGAGTATAGTAATATAGTGAAACCCAACTTCTATTAATGAATAAATTGTAGAATAATGTAGAACACAAACTAGTTAGAATGGTGGTAGCTTATCTTTGAAGAGAGAGAGAGAGAGAGAGAGAGAGAGAGAAAGACATCATCTACTCGCATTCACAAAAAGATAATGCAATGGGATTCAGGAATGTCCTTTTAACATAAATCAAGAACCCTAAAGTTCCAAAACCCTAACCCTGAGAGGTGAAGCGCCAAAAGGTTTGTGGAACCCAAGGTGGTTAGTTGATGTGTCAACTTCCCGGGGGTGCAAATTTTGCATATAATATTTGTTTGGGGTGTTTAGTATCTCGTTGGAAAGATCTAATCGAGAAGTAAAATTATTGGCAAGGCTTGGGAATCCCTGTTAGTCTCCAATTTTGACCATATTTTTGCCTATATCATGTCAGATATACCCCCATTTCATATCCAGTATCATTCCCTTCTGGACTTACCTTGATACATTTCACATCATTTTTCCCTAAATGGAGCTATTCAATGTATCCATATGATTCAAGTTATTTTTAATGTATTTTGATACTTTAAACTAATATTGATACTAACGTGACATGAGTTAGGTACTTGTCTCCTTGAAACAGATTTATCAGTACCAAGTATCGGCTTACACTTTGTGGAGATTTCAAAGATTTGCATGACATTGCNGAACTGGAAAGAAACATTTTACTTCGTCAAGAAGAAGAAAAGTGGCGTCTGCGCAGCAGAGCTCTCTGGTTGGCTAGCGGTGATCGCAATACAAAAAAATTTCATAATGTGTCCTCCAGAAACAGAACTAAAAATTTTATCTAGGACATCAAAAGGGAAAACGACTATTTGTTAAATGATCTGGCTTTATTAAAGAAAGAGGCAGCCTCCTTTTTTTTTTAAATTTACAAAGCCTATTCCTCTCCGGATACAGTTGATCAGTGCAGACTGGCCGATCTTTTCCCTCAGATGGTCAATGAGGAGGATTCACTTTCTCTCTACCATCCTGTTACTATTGAAGAATTGAAGGCAGATTTATTTCATTTCAAAAAGGAAAAGAGCCCGGGTCCAGATGGATGGACAGCCGAATTCTTTATCTTCTTCTTTGACCTAGTAGGAGAAGACCTTCTAGCATTTGTCGAAGATTCAAGAAGAAGGGGAACAGTTTATGGAGGTATAAACGCTACTTTTCTTACTCTAATTCCAAAGGCGAATAAACAAGAATCTTTTGAAAATTACCGGCCTATCTCACTGTGTATCCTGTGTTACAAAATTCTCTCTAAACTCATAGAAAACCGTCTGATCCCCATACTCTCTGAAAGGATTTCCACTGAACAATTAGGATTTTTGAAAGGCAGATGCATCCAGGATGCCATAGGCACAGCCCATGAGTGCCTACATAGCATCAAAAAAAAAAATTGAAAGCTCTTGTGATAAATTTGCACCTGAAAAAAGAAGATGATTGTATTGACTGGGATTTCCTCAGACTTATCTTGCACAAAATTGGATTGGAGCCTCAGATGACCAAGTGGATAATGACTTGTGTCACCTCTTCTTCCTTTGCGGTGCTCATCAACGGAGAGGCTTCTGATTTCTTCACAAGTGGAAGAGGGGTCAGGCGGGGATGTCCATTATCCCCTCTACTTTTTGTTCTAGTGATGGAGGGACTCAGCCTCTTGCTAAAACAAAAATTAGTTGATGGTCTCCTCTAAGGGATTAAAGTTTCTCGACTGACCAGAATCCTCCATATACTCTTTGCAAACGATGTTCTCATCCTTTCTAACGCGAACCTCTCTGAATGGAAATTAATTAACAATCTGATCGCTCTGTTCTGAAAAGTTTCAGGGTTGACTGTCAATCCACTAAAATCGACAGTTCACCACGAAGGCATATCAGAGACTGAACTGTCTCCTTTAAGAAATTTTCTCCCATTCACCTTCAACGACCTCTCTTTGGGCTTCCGATATCTTGGATATTATTTGAAAACAGGAACTCATCGTTTTGCCGACTGAAATTGGTTGGTGGTTAGATTGGCTAACAAAATCAACCAATGGAGCAACATATGGCTCTCATTGGGAGGTCGTTTCATCCTTCTAAAGTCGATCCTAGGAGGACAAAACATGTATTGGATGTCCTTAGAATCCATGTCACGCCTGATCCTAAACAATCTCAGAATTTTAATGTTTCAATTCTTGTGGTCCGTCCAACAGGAAGCACACCATTATCATCTGTGCAATTGGGAGGACATCTCCAGACCCAAATCTCTAGGCGGCTGGGGTATTCATAAACTCCCCCTTTTCAATTTGGCACTGACTGTGTCCACACTGTGGAGAGTACTTACACATCCCAACATCTGGCACCAAGTAATTTTTGATAAATATTTACACAACGCTCCAATTATCGATTGTCTTAAGCACGACTCACTTCATAGCCGTCCAACTTCTAAAATCTGGACAAGTCTGAGGCGTGCCTTACCTGTCATCATTCACTGGACTAGATGGTAACCAGGATCGGGTTCTCAAGTTAAAATCGGCCATGATACCATCTTGGATCTGGGGGACAGAGTGCTTCTTTTAGAGGACATATTATCTACTTTAAAGCACCGGGACATCCACACATTGGCACAAGCATCAGCAGGTTTGAATCCATTAACCCGCACTGAAATATGGAAAAGTCATGGGGACCTTGGACTCGTGGGTATTCAAGCTCTAAAATGGAACAATTACACGACCAGTCTTGGACAAGCAGGGATCACACTCCAACAAACAAAAAAGGACTAGCTACTCTGGAACGGAGGCGACTCTTCCGGTGAAATCTCGGTCAATAATTGCTACAAGGCCATTTTTTCTTTATTTTCCCTTCCAAACCTTCACGGCTGGAAACTCAAGCTCTGGAAGTGGAACCTGCAATTAAAGATCACAATCTTCTTCAGGCTGGCAGTGGACCAAAAAATCCTCGCTTGGAATAAATTATTAAAAAATGGATCGATAGGTCTTGGATTCTACTATCTTTGCAGAGAAGCAGCTGAAGATAACTCACACCTCTTCATCCATTGCCATTTTACAAAGGTGATTTGGACTTCTTGCACTAATTTCCTGAACTTAAAATTGGAGTTGAAGGGGCAAAATTTAAATGACTGCATGGCCAATTGGAAACAAATTTCAGCTGCTCCAAAAAAATTGCCAGTCTTGTTGTGTTGGTACTTGTGGAAAGAGTGCAACAAAGCTTTATTCGAAGGCAAGTTACCCTCATCCAATGTCGTCATTCTTAAAACTCTATATTCCCTTTCCTACACACAAATAGATTTTAGTCCCAAAATTTTAAGAATGAGTTTGATATGTCCTTTCCAAGGATACTCACTGACTTTCTTCGACGGCTCTTCCATTAACGGGGGAACAACCTGTGGTGCTGGGGGGACCTTGAAAACCCCAACTTCCCCGGAGGTGAGATGGTTTTTCAATTGCGGAGATGGCTCCAATACGAAAGCAGAATTAGTTGGAGCATGGGCAACCTTCTTAATGGAAAATGTCTTGCACTTACAACAACTTCACTTATTTGGGGATTCTAAAATCATTATCGAGTGGCTTCAACGGAAAGGAAAACTTCATGCCACCAAAATTGAACGTTGGAAGTGCAGAGTTCGAGACCTGCAGAAAAATTTCCAAGGAACCTACTTTCAGCACATTTACAGGGAATCAAATAAAGAAGCGGATAGTCTTTCCAAAAGATCTCTCGAAGCTTCGATGGGTACTTTATTTTATTTTACTTGGATCAATGGACTCGAAGGACCACAACAAACTATTAATTTCTTTTAGAAAAAAAAAAGGGCGGGGGCGGAATCGTGCTGGAATAGTGCTTATTCTTCTATATTTTCAGTCATCAAATCGGCGTTTGATTTTAGAGTCAATTACAGATCTGATTCCTCGTTGTCCGAAACCTTTTTTTATTCCATCTTAGTCAAGACTGATATTTTCATTTGCTTTTGTCAGTCACTTTTTCCCATCTGCTCAGGTCCTCTCTATTGTCGATGTAAAAAAGTTTATATTCCATTAATATAAGCTTGAGCCATTTTTCTTTTGAAAAAAAAAAGTTTGGAGTAAAGAGTCTTGCGAAAGGGAAGGCTAAATATTTTGATAGCTATCATGCTAATATTTTAAATAGTGGTGTAAATATTCTTCTTCACATTAAGATTTTTTAAAATCATGTTGTTAAGGAAGGTTTTTTTTAACTTTGGATGGAACTTATGTTTAAAAGTAATGACAAAAATAATTCTTCAATTATAGGATTATTATGAAGTTGATTCAAATTATATTGAAAACAAAAATAATATAGTAGAGAGTATAGTAATATAGTGAAACCCAACTTCTATTAATGAATAAATTGTAGAATAATGTAGAACACAAACTAGTTAGAATGGTGGTAGCTTATCTTTGAAGAGAGAGAGAGAGAGAGAGAGAGAGAGAGAAAGACATCATCTACTCGCATTCACAAAAAGATAATGCAATGGGATTCAGGAATGTCCTTTTAACATAAATCAAGAACCCTAAAGTTCCAAAACCCTAACCCTGAGAGGTGAAGCGCCAAAAGGTTTGTGGAACCCAAGGTGGTTAGTTGATGTGTCAACTTCCCGGGGGTGCAAATTTTGCATATAATATTTGTTTGGGGTGTTTAGTATCTCGTTGGAAAGATCTAATCGAGAAGTAAAATTATTGGCAAGGCTTGGGAATCCCTGTTAGTCTCCAATTTTGACCATATTTTTGCCTATATCATGTCAGATATACCCCCATTTCATATCCAGTATCATTCCCTTCTGGACTTACCTTGATACATTTCACATCATTTTTCCCTAAATGGAGCTATTCAATGTATCCATATGATTCAAGTTATTTTTAATGTATTTTGATACTTTAAACTAATATTGATACTAACGTGACATGAGTTAGGTACTTGTCTCCTTGAAACAGATTTATCAGTACCAAGTATCGGCTTACACTTTGTGGAGATTTCAAAGATTTGCATGACATTGCNCAATCCTAAAAGATTTTGTGAAAGAAGAGTTACATAAATTATTAAAAGTAGGATTCATTTATCCAATTTATGACAGCAAGTGGGTTTCACCCCTTGTTATGGTACCTAAGAAAATGACAGGGAAATGGAGAATGTGTGTAGACTTTAGGGAGTTGAATAAGGCAACCCTAAAGGAATACTTTCCCTTGCCTTTTATAGATCAGGTTTTGGATACCTTGGCTGGAAAAAGATACTTTTCCTTTCTCGATGGATATAGTGGATACAATCAGATTCAAATTGCTCCTGAAGACCATATCAAAACAAAATTCACGTGTCCTTGGGGAACTTATGCTTATAAAGTGCTACCTTTTGGATTATGCAATGCTCCTGCTACATTTCAGAGAGCAGTCCTTGGGATTTTTGTTGACTTAATTCATGATTGTGTGGAAGTGTACATGGACGACTTTACTGTTTATGGTAATACCTTCGAAGAAGCCATAAGTAATCTTGAGAAAGTCTTGATTCACTTTCAGGTATCAAATTTATCCCTTAATCACGAAAAATGTAAAATGCTATTAACTGAGGGAATAGTGTTGGGTCATCATTTGTCTGCAGAAGGATTAAATTTGATCCAGCTAAAATTGAAGTAATAGTTAAGCTTTCCTCTCCAAAAACCCAAAAAGATGTGCGAAGTTTTTTGGGACATGTTGGATATTACCGTCGATTTATTGAAAACTTTACAAAGATAGCCAGCCCCATGTTTAAATTGTTAGCAAAGGATGCAGAATTTTGTTGGGATAACAATTGCCAAAATGCTTTTGAAAATTTGAAAGCAAAATTTTCCATGGCACCTATTCTACGAGGACCAAATTGGTCTCTTCCTTTCCATATTTCAACTGATGCCTCAGACACTGCTTTAGGAGGAGTTCTTGGACAAAAATAAAACCAACAAAATTATGCTATTTACTTTACTAGCAAAAACCTTACTCCTCCTGAATTGAACTACACTGTGACAGAGAAGGAATTTTTGGTTGTAGTTCATGCCATTAACAAATTCCTTCATTACATCACTGGGTATGAGGTTTTTGTACATACCGACCATTCTACTATTAGATTTTTTATGAACAAGCCAGTTACTACTGGAAGAATCACACGATGGCTTTTGCTACTTCAAGAATTTAACATCACTATAGTTGATCGGCCAGGAAAATAAAATGTAGTTGTGGATTTTCTCTCTTGTATTCCTCAAGACAGTACTGACATTCTAGTGAATGATAATTTCCATGATGAACATATATTTGCAGTAGTTGTTAAGACCCCTTGGTTTGCATATACGGAAAATTACTTAGCTATAGGGAGACTGCCAGCTCATTTGTCATCACCACAAAAGAAAATAATTGTCCAGCAAAGTGCTTATTACTCTTGGGTAGGAAGTGATCTTTTCTATACAAGTCCTGATATGATCATTAGGAGATGCGTTCAGGAAGATGAGATTCCTGATATCCTTCAGGTCTGTCATGATGGGCCATGTGGAGGAAACTTCTCTGATAAGAGAACGGTCTATAAAGTCTTACAATCAGGATATTACTGTCCGACATTGTTTAAAGATGCAACAAAATATGTAAGAAGCTGCGATAGTTGTCAGAGGATGGGGAGACCTACCGTAGTAGACGAGATTCCCTTACGACCGCAGGTTGTGATTGAACCATTGGATAAATGGGCACTTGATTTTGTAGGACCGATTTCCCCAATGTCGAGGTAGAAGAAGTACATCTTGGTTTGTACAGATTTTGTGACCAAGTGGG
>JZKD02S1431371.1:0-11076 GCA_000966675.3 Picea glauca
ATAAAGGATTGCTTTATGTCTCATCTGTCTTGATTATCAACTTGGTGTCTTTACTTCTGTCTTTACATTTATTTCAACAACTGTTATATTTAGAAAATGACATAAAAAGTAAATTTCCAACAAGTTTTTTTATTAATAAAAGACTAGCCTAAGCACTGGTAATTAATACTTTTGAGTTATGATGTCATTTTTGTTGTCTATAAACATAGGGTGAGATTCCCGTCTATTTTGATTTAGCCAAGCAAAATCTGAAAATGCTTGAGTAAGATCATTTCATATCTTTTCCTCAACATTTATTTGGCGACCATACTGGGGAGATCTTCGATATTTTTCTGGTTAAATTTTATACTCTATGTTCATCGATACATAAATTTTTATGATAATGATTCTTTGACTGTTTCATTTCTTAATGACTGTCACTGTTGCAAGGTAGCCCAATATTGAGTCCAATCTCTAAGACCAAACCAACATTGCTTTGAACTTGTTTCATACCATTTAAGACACTGCCAATACCCGTGCTGAGCTTAACCATTCTTGGGCAGCAATTGAACGAGATATTATTGCTCAAGAATGATTGGAATCTAGACGTAGACAACCTAGAAATCAACAATAACCCTTTTGTTCCTTCAAGTTTTGGTCTTTATTTCATGTCCTTAGACTCTCATGCTTCTAAAAAAAGAAGAGGCTTGTCACTTGAAATCAATCCTATTGCTGAAATAGGAAGAAGAAACGTTGTGTTGTCTGCCCAACAAGGTTCTCGAAGGAGGACTTTCTCTGATTCATCTAGTTCGTCTTTCTTTACCTCATCTATCATTCACAAGATGACATTTAGTGGTGGTTATGCTGGCACTAGAAGTTCTCTATCTTCTCAATCTTCATCATCATCATTGTTTGGCAACTTATATAGCCACCATATCCCTGTCCAATCTACCTCAAATCCCACCAAAGTCATTAAAAAGTATGGGATTTTTCAGTTCGAAGAAGATGCTACAACCACACCTAGCCATGTATCCTCTCCTCTTAACCTAGCACATGCTACTCATTCGCTTCCCAAATTTAAAGATCATCTTCCTAGGTTTTCAGAAAATAATATTGTCACTACAAACGAACACCTGATGGCATTTTCTAAGGCTTGTCATAACATAGGGGCCAACGAAAATGATACTTGCATGCACTTATTCATCAATTCCTTGGAAGGAAAGGTTGCGGTTGATTTCTTTGACCTTCTTCCTAAGATTTTGTCTACTTGGGAGGAGTTAATCTATTGGTTCCGATCCACTTATGGGCAATCTAAATGCTCAGCCGAGAAGTTACGGGAGTATAATAACGTTACCTATAAGGATGGTGAGACCATCAAGTCCTTCAACTTGCGTTTCACCAAGGTATACAATCAAATCCCCGAACTCATTCGCCCACAGAACCAAGCCACTTTCATGTATTACTATAATGCATTGCCTTCCCCCTATCATCATAGGATAGAGGAAAAGACCATTGATAATCTCGGTTATGCTCTGCATTCTTGTTCAGAGTATGATGAACAACTTGAAAGAACAGATCTCCCCCAGGGGGAATCGGTTAGACAGACGAATATGTCCACCCTTTTGCAGCTAGTCCAATATATGAACAATCGTATGATAGCGTTCGAGCGAAAATGAACTGTCTCCCCTCTCACCCCTGGAGCTTCATCCTCTTCTGCACCCCCTTTTATAAATCCGATTGAAAATAATTTTTAGCCTAAAGCTATCTTGCCTCGAAGTTGGTGTAACTTCTGTGAGGAACACCACGAGGAAACCACATGTGAGGTAAAGAAGAGTGTCAGAGATAAGATCTTTGGTAAAATACCAGAAGCTACTATCGTTGTCCTAGATTTTGCAGATCCAGAAGATGTCATGGTCATCAATACTAGGAACAAATCCTATGCTCCCAAAGGAAAATTTGATCCTCCCCGCAGTTCTTCTAGCCCAAGATCATCCTCAACCACTGATACTCTCTAGGTTCCTAAAGTTCCTGATAGTCAAGGAACAAATTCCCCTCTCCCCTCTTCCAAATACAATATCTTGAATCAATTGGCCAACATCAAATCAGATGCGACCCTTCTAGACATGGTTGTCGTCCCTGAAAAACAAATGCATCTGAAACAATTCATGGAAGGAAAAGATTTCATTGTAGCCAATCTTTCTGAAGAGGTAAACGAAGAGGAATCTTCTGTAAATAAAGTAGGTGTACATAACTGTATATACCTTGTAAAAAAATCCCCCTTTTTATATTTCTGTAAAAATTATGGATAAGATTTCCCATTGTTGCCTCATTGATGGTGGTTCAGGCCCAAGTGTGATGTCGAAGATTATTATGGAAGAGCTAGGCTTGTCTTGTACAAATGAAAATGCTAGAAGCATGATCTCCTATAATAGTCTACAACAAACAAACATAGGCAAGATTAAGAATGTGACCTTGGTTTTATGCGCTCATCCTGAGATAATGACAACCCTCAACATTCAGATAATTGATATGCCTATAAACAATTACTCAATTATCTTGGGAAGAGATTGGAAAGCCTTAACAGGTGGATACCTCTCACTCGACAGGACACATTTATCCGTTCCTCGGAATGGTAAGAACATTATAGTCCTTAGAGAGGGAAGACTTTCACCCTACATAGAGAGTGTTCCACAATCTAGTGTAAACTATATCGAAGAGGACCTAGGAGTGTATTCCATATTTGCTGAATAGGATAATATTCCTTTGAAAATAATCAATTTAGATGATGATATGTGGCATATGCACTTTGATGGTTCACTCTCTAATGAAGGTAATGGGGCTAGCATTATCTTGGTTTCCCCTGCAGGAAAAATTCATAATTTGTCTTACAGGTTAGAGTTTTCTTGTAAAAACAATGTCACTAAGTTCGAAGCTTTATTATTAGGCATTGAAAACGTCCTTAATATTGGTTGTGGTCACCTTTAAGTTTTTGGAGATTCTGAGCTTGTTGTGAACTTGATATGTAAAATGTGCTCTCCTGGCAACAAGCTGATGGAATGATACTCCCAAACTGTTTGAGTTCTTATCTCGAACCTTCTATATTTCAACATCACTCATGTTAAGAGGGAGTTGAATTCAATGGATGATTGGTTAGCTATCTTTGCAGTTTCTCCTAATCAACAACTTTGTCCTCACAGGCCTGATTGTTATTTTCAATCTCTATATCGACCATATATCCCTGACAATGTAGAATCTGGCAGGCCCTCCCTAACAATGAGAGCATTGGTGCTCTCATTCAAGATGAACCTCTTAAGCCCAAAGAAATTATCCCCATAGAAAACAATAAGATTCCTGAGGGATTGAATCCTCTTGAGAGTTTGTTTTCATCGAGTGATGTAGGCAATAAAGAAAAACAAAAAGAAGAGGAGTTACGAATGAAGGTGGGTGAAACCATCTCCTTGAACATTGGAGCACTCAAATCTTCAAGGAATGTTAACATAAGTACCCAATGTTTTGATAAGGAATAAATGAATTTTGCCAAGCTACTTGGTGGATTTAAAAAAATTTCTGCTTGGCCTTATGAGGATCTTCGTGGTTTTGATCATGGTTTTTACAGAATGCTATTCCCATCAAGGAAGGCATGAAACCAATTATGAAGGAACAACGTGTTAGAGTTTAAGATATTATTAGGTTTATTTTCAATTCACTAGATAACCATGGCATAGATAGGATCATTAAGAAATACACAATCAAAAGAGACACAACATTTATCCTGGGAAACCCTCATGGGGGATAAAACCCAACAAAAAATTCCTTAATATAGATAGCCGATACAATGCCAAGAGAATAAACCAAACAAGACAGAAAGTCCTCTTCCAAGTATGCGCCTCTCTCTCTCTCTTCCTTCTTCTCCAACTACAACTCCAAAGCACTCTGATGATCAAGTGAGTGAGTGAACAAATAAGGCGCTAGCCTCTCTTATTTATACAATCTAGCAGGCGCTGAACTGGGGTTTCTTTTCACTGGCAGGGATGACTTCTCATTCTGGGTGGTTATAACCACTTTAATATATTTCGGGGCCGACTTCTCATTTATCCCATTACAATTAGGGTTTGACCAATCCACAAAAGGGGATTTGGTCATTTACAATACCCGGCATGATCAATCCACAAAACGAGATTGATCTAATGAATAATACATCAATAATAACTAGAATACTTTGTGCAATTACAATATTTCAACACTCCCCCTTAACAAGAAGTGTATTCTACAACAACATCAGGTGAGAGAGAGGGAAACATCATCAACAACATCTTGTAACACTGACTGGCATATCTATAAATTATCATAAGTTTTTCTCATCATCAATATCATCATTCACAGCAGGGAGCTGGAATGAAATCATCATCCTCATCAACATGAGGCTAAGGTAACATCATCATCATCTTCAACGCGAGGCTAAAGTAACATCGTCATCTTTGTAATCATCTTCAGCAAGGTGCTGAAGTGGCATCATCATCATTATCTTCAGCGAGAAGCTGAAGTGGCATCATCATCATCATCTTCAACAAGAAGCTGAAGTGGCATCATCATCATCATCAACTTCAGCAAGAAGTTGAAGTTGCATCATCATCATCATCTTCAGCGAGAAGCTGAAGTGGCATCATCATCATCATCTTCAGCAAGAAGCTGAAGTGGAATCATCATCATCAAATTCAACAAGAAGCTAAAGTTGCATCATCATCATCATCTTCATCAACATGGATTAGTATAACACTAATACATCATCATCATCAATAACAACACAAGGTTGATACAACATCAAAAACAACAATATCACAATACAAAGGCTGGAGCATCATCAACAACAACAACATCAAAACACGAAGGATGGAGCATCATCAACAACAACAAAATCACAACACGAAGTCTGGAGCATCATCAACATCAACACTATGTTGAGAGTCTTCATCACGAGTCTGACATCACAATATGAAGCTGGCTACACAATATCATCAACACAAAGTTGGCATCATAACACGAGGCTGGCACATCACAGCATGAGTCTGACACATCATCACAACACGGGGCTGGCTCATCATCACAACACGAGTTTGGAACATCATCACAACAATTAATCTGGAAAAACCACACATCAATTAAGATGGAATCACAACACAACAATTAAGCTAGAAACACCACACAACAATTAAGCTGGAATCACCACACAACAATTAAGCTGAAAATACCACACAACAATTAAGTTGGAATCACAACACAACAATTAGGCTGGCAACACCATCAAAACAATTAAGCTGGCACATCAGCACAACAATTAAGATGACACATCATCACATAACTCCCCCTTTTGAGGGAGGTCCTTTCGAACTACACAATATCATCAACATTTTCACTGGAGTATTGTAACAACCTTCGTTGGAGTAGCGTACCAACTTGTACTGGAGTAACATACCAACCTGCGTTAGACTACCAACCTGCGCTGGGGTAACATACCAGCTTGCGTTGGAGTACCAACCTGTTCATCTGTGTCAACATATTGGAGTTTTATAACTCCTCTTTGCATCATATCATGGGTGAAGTGATACCAGATCTCTATGTGCTTCGACACATCATGGAACACAGGGTCCTCTGTCATTTTTATATATCTCTAGTTATCACATAAGATTGTGGTTGCTTCCATCTCTAGGTCAAATAGACCAGTCAACAACTTACGAATCCATATGGATTCACCACTGGAAGAACACACAACAATTTATTCTGCTTCCGTTGTACTGAGAGCAATGCTTGATTGCTTCCTACTTTGCCATGAGATCATGGCTAATCCCAAACTGAAACAACAACCTAAAGTTATTTTCTTGTCAGAGACACTTCCAACCCAATCTGAATCAGTGTACACACTCAATATGAATTCATGATATCCATCATAACTGAGACCACAATCTAATGTACCCTTAAGGTACCTCATTACATGTTTTGCAACAACTAGGTGAACATGTATGGGTTCTATCAGATATTAACTCAAGGAAAAACATATGTCTAGCCTAGTATTCATCAGATACATCACTGAACCAATAATCTGTCTGTACAGAGTAGCATCAACCAATTCTGATGAGGTATCTACCACGGGCTTCAACTTCGTTTCCATGGGTGTGTACATGGATTTTCATTTCAACATGTCAACCGTTTTCATTTTTAATTGTATACTTCCCTTGGTTTAAGGAAGATCTTCTCTGTTCTCTACCAAACTTCAAGATCTAAGAGATAATGAATTTAGGCCTTCCATCAAACTCCGTGGTGAGATTCTTCTGCAATTTGTGATGAGATTTTCTTCATCTTGTCAAGAATACATCATCTACATATAGTAGTAGCATCATTGGCTCATCATTCATAACCTTTACATAAAGGTTATAATCAACTTTACTCTTGGTAAATCCCAAGCTCTTCAGGAAGCTGTAAATTCTGCCATATCAAGCTCTAGGAGCTTGCTTCAATACATACATATCCTTCCTCAACTGACAGACATGAGTCTTTCTATATTCAATCTTCAAATCAATTTTTCTCATTACATTGTACCAATCTGGTACACTTGCTCAGCTGCAACTCAATCTGCACAATCATGTGCTATCTCTATGTCCTCTTTGCAAATCACTATCTATTTTATTGTCTGGGAGTATTTCCTCTACTCTCTCTGTAACCATTCCTTCTAGACCTGGGACTTTGCACCTGCACCTACTCTAAGGCTGAGAATGATTACTTCATCCTCACTATGGCTGCTGAAATCTGGGAGTAATTCCTCTACTCCATCATGGGAACAAATTCATCTGAAATTGAGAGTGGCTCAATAACTGATACTTAATATAGCTCTTCTTATTTCATGGAGGTAACATTATCTTTTATCATAGTTATGTTCCCATGACCCAACTAATGTACTGCATCATCTGCCACTCAATTTTAAATATGGGGATTTCCCCCTGCATCTCATACTATATATGAATCATGGTTGTTCTAGTTGTCTTCATAAATACTGGAACTATTTCTTCAATAAGTGTCTCGACATAGTTTTCTCCCTCTTGCTGGGAGAATCCTCTGGACACACATCAGGCTTTGTTCATTTGCAACATGTTTCATCTGTATAGATCAATCTTGGATGTCAATACTGACTTCTCTTCTAGTCTCATGAAAGAATCCATATCCTAGTCTTTCTGACTGGATTTCTTCTCTATTACTGAAACAAGAGAATCNGTATTCTACAACAACATCAGGTGAGAGAGAGGGAAACATCATCAACAACATCTTGTAACACTGACTGGCATATCTATAAATTATCATAAGTTTTTCTCATCATCAATATCATCATTCACAGCAGGGAGCTGGAATGAAATCATCATCCTCATCAACATGAGGCTAAGGTAACATCATCATCATCTTCAACGCGAGGCTAAAGTAACATCGTCATCTTTGTAATCATCTTCAGCAAGGTGCTGAAGTGGCATCATCATCATTATCTTCAGCGAGAAGCTGAAGTGGCATCATCATCATCATCTTCAACAAGAAGCTGAAGTGGCATCATCATCATCATCAACTTCAGCAAGAAGTTGAAGTTGCATCATCATCATCATCTTCAGCGAGAAGCTGAAGTGGCATCATCATCATCATCTTCAGCAAGAAGCTGAAGTGGAATCATCATCATCAAATTCAACAAGAAGCTAAAGTTGCATCATCATCATCATCTTCATCAACATGGATTAGTATAACACTAATACATCATCATCATCAATAACAACACAAGGTTGATACAACATCAAAAACAACAATATCACAATACAAAGGCTGGAGCATCATCAACAACAACAACATCAAAACACGAAGGATGGAGCATCATCAACAACAACAAAATCACAACACGAAGTCTGGAGCATCATCAACATCAACACTATGTTGAGAGTCTTCATCACGAGTCTGACATCACAATATGAAGCTGGCTACACAATATCATCAACACAAAGTTGGCATCATAACACGAGGCTGGCACATCACAGCATGAGTCTGACACATCATCACAACACGGGGCTGGCTCATCATCACAACACGAGTTTGGAACATCATCACAACAATTAATCTGGAAAAACCACACATCAATTAAGATGGAATCACAACACAACAATTAAGCTAGAAACACCACACAACAATTAAGCTGGAATCACCACACAACAATTAAGCTGAAAATACCACACAACAATTAAGTTGGAATCACAACACAACAATTAGGCTGGCAACACCATCAAAACAATTAAGCTGGCACATCAGCACAACAATTAAGATGACACATCATCACATAACTCCCCCTTTTGAGGGAGGTCCTTTCGAACTACACAATATCATCAACATTTTCACTGGAGTATTGTAACAACCTTCGTTGGAGTAGCGTACCAACTTGTACTGGAGTAACATACCAACCTGCGTTAGACTACCAACCTGCGCTGGGGTAACATACCAGCTTGCGTTGGAGTACCAACCTGTTCATCTGTGTCAACATATTGGAGTTTTATAACTCCTCTTTGCATCATATCATGGGTGAAGTGATACCAGATCTCTATGTGCTTCGACACATCATGGAACACAGGGTCCTCTGTCATTTTTATATATCTCTAGTTATCACATAAGATTGTGGTTGCTTCCATCTCTAGGTCAAATAGACCAGTCAACAACTTACGAATCCATATGGATTCACCACTGGAAGAACACACAACAATTTATTCTGCTTCCGTTGTACTGAGAGCAATGCTTGATTGCTTCCTACTTTGCCATGAGATCATGGCTAATCCCAAACTGAAACAACAACCTAAAGTTATTTTCTTGTCAGAGACACTTCCAACCCAATCTGAATCAGTGTACACACTCAATATGAATTCATGATATCCATCATAACTGAGACCACAATCTAATGTACCCTTAAGGTACCTCATTACATGTTTTGCAACAACTAGGTGAACATGTATGGGTTCTATCAGATATTAACTCAAGGAAAAACATATGTCTAGCCTAGTATTCATCAGATACATCACTGAACCAATAATCTGTCTGTACAGAGTAGCATCAACCAATTCTGATGAGGTATCTACCACGGGCTTCAACTTCGTTTCCATGGGTGTGTACATGGATTTTCATTTCAACATGTCAACCGTTTTCATTTTTAATTGTATACTTCCCTTGGTTTAAGGAAGATCTTCTCTGTTCTCTACCAAACTTCAAGATCTAAGAGATAATGAATTTAGGCCTTCCATCAAACTCCGTGGTGAGATTCTTCTGCAATTTGTGATGAGATTTTCTTCATCTTGTCAAGAATACATCATCTACATATAGTAGTAGCATCATTGGCTCATCATTCATAACCTTTACATAAAGGTTATAATCAACTTTACTCTTGGTAAATCCCAAGCTCTTCAGGAAGCTGTAAATTCTGCCATATCAAGCTTTAGGAGCTTGCTTCAATACGTACATATCCTTCCTCAACTAGCAGACATGAGTCTTTCTATCTTCAATCTTCAAATCAATTTTTCTCATTACATTGTACCAATCTGGTACACTTGCTTAGCTGCAACTCAATCTGCACAATCATGTGCTAGCTCTATGTCCTATTTGCAAAGCACTATTTGTTTTATTGTCTGGGAGTATTTCCTCTACTCTCTTTGTAACCATTCCTTCTAGACCTGGGACTTTGCAACTGCACCTACTCTAAGGCTGAGAATGATTACTTCATCCTCACTATGGCTGCTGAAATTTGGGAGTAATTCCTCTACTCCATCATGGCAACAACTTCATCTGAAATTGAGAGTGGCTCAATAACTAATACTTAATATAGCTCTTCTTATTTCATGGAGGTAACGTTATCTTTTATCATAGTTATGTTCCCATGACCCAACTAATGTACTGCATCATCTGCCACTCAATTTTAAATATGGGGATTTCTCCCCCTGCATCTCATACTATATATGAATCATGGTTGTTCTAGTTGTCTTCATAAATACTGGAACTATTTCTTCAATAAGTGTCTCGGTATAGTTTTCTCCCTCTTGCTGGGAGAATCCTCTGGACACACATCAGGCTTTGTTCATCTGCAATATGCTTGATCTGTATAGATCAATCTTGGATGTCAATACTGACTTCTCTTCTAGTCTCATGAAAGAATCCATATCCTAGTCTTTCTGACTGGATTTCTTCTCTATTACTGAAACAAGAGAATCTTCCCAGAAGATTTCATATCTCCTAGAAGTTTTTGAAGCTATGATCTAGTCTTCTCACGGGATCTATCTCCCAGTCCTGGGAGTTGTCTCTTCATTTGATCCTTTCTGAGATCAGACTTACTCTCGATTTCTTCTGAGTCTACAAGGAATTCATCATCTCTTACATAGTATACTTGGTGTTGAATACCAAGTTTAAATATGAAAGACAGATTCAAGATTCAAACGAGATCTGCTTCTCGTTCTAATTTTTAGTTATCTTCTAATTTTCGTTCATCTTTGGAGCTTTCTGCTCCTTTCAATCAATCTTCATATGAGATACCCAGAATCTCAAAAGATAGCTTCTTCTTCACCTTCTTTGGTACATGAGTGTATATGGGCATGTACATAGTCTGCTTCATGTCTCATATAATATGTTTCTTTCAACAACCTTCACTATAGCTTTCTCAGGGTTATCACCTATGACCTGAAACAAGGTCAACAAAACAACAAGCAAAAGTAATACTCTTTTGATAATAATGATTAAAGAAATAGCACGAATAATCATCACAATAGCTTCTTTAGAGATATCACTTGTGACCTGTCTAAGGCAAAGATCAAGAGTAAGAAATACAATACAAAATGAGGTCAACACTCTTATAGTGTTGTGATCAAACATTCCTCCATGGCAACCTAGAACTAACACAAGAAATTTCTGCTAGAGGAGATGTTAGTTGTATCTAGAAAATAATTTATCTCAATATGCTCATATGCTACCAAGTATAATACTCTTCAAAGACTGCTATCTCAACTATAGTGTTTACTTATAAAGGGGTAGTCATCAACTTGTCAAGTG
>JZKD02S1431382.1:0-11076 GCA_000966675.3 Picea glauca
TACCACTATTGCCACATCATGTACAGATTGTCATATCAACCATGTGTAATGTTGTCACTGGTTCCATGTCACTTACGGACTACCATGTGTTGCTTCGTATAGTGCCATGTGTCAATTTTTTATTTGTCCAAATCAATGCTTAAAAATTCCAAAAATGACTACCATGTGGGATGCCCTAGTGCTGCCACATGCCCTATTGATGTCATCATGACATCATCTTCCACTAGTCCTATTGATGTACTATTGATGTCAGCAGTACAGACTATTGACTTTGACTTTGAATTTTTGCGAGTTTGACTTGAACTTCAAATCATGATAACTTCTCTATACGGAGTCCATTTTCTAGAAAAAAAAATATACCGTCGGAAGTGGATCAATGAGCCTGACGCAATGGAGATGGTTTCGTCTGATTCCGAGAAATTTTATTTTTAGGACTTCCTAGATCCATTTTCGATCATGCCTTCCCACTAAGACCTTTTGTGCCTCCAACAGGGTATTACATATGTTGGCCCTTGACCAAGTTTTGAAGAGTACTTGGTCAGTTTTGACCACTTTTGGGACTGCGACAACTTTCCAAGGAAGGGGCGCAACGTGAAGCAAAAAATAAAGAAGCAAGACCTATTTCAGGGTCCATTTTAGGGTTTTGGGTTGATGTAATGGGAAAGGGATATCGGCCTGTGGTTTTACCTACGTTTAGGCCCATTTTGTAATCTATAAATAGGCAATGTAGATAGTAAGATAAGAGAAGATAGTAATGTAGTACATCTATGTGATGTATGAATGAAAGCTTAGTACTAGTAACTGGATCTATATGATCGGATGTATCTTAGAGTGCTCTATGCATGAGATCAGAGAGCTAAGTGCAAGTCATTATAGTCTGATTTTGAAGAACAAGGAAGAAGGATCTAGCGAGTTGCGCAGATCTTATGTCCTGTGCAAAGTAAGGGTCATCGAAGCTCTGTGTTGTAACTGCTTGACCAAGATAATATAAAGAAGACTTTGTGGACGTAGCCCCAGGGTGGGGGTGAACCACGGTAACTGTGTGTATACTTCTTTGTGATTCTCTCTTATGTGTTTATCTCTTTCTTGGCTAAGTACTTGATGTGATTAAGTAGATATAGTTATGCTCTGTGATGTTAATGAATGAATGAACATTAGATTTGATATATGAGATGCTTAGTGCTTGATTTGTTGAATCTAACCTAAATTTATGTGGATAAGTACTGAATCATTCTTAGTATAAGTATACAATGTGATTCTATGTGCCTTCTGCGAAGTGTATTAATGAATGTATGTTAAGGAATAACTAATGCTAAGTGCACTATAAGAAAGATAATCACAGATTTGTGTTCCAGCTAAGGTTGCAGACACCTGAGTCTTGCAACCACCCCTACCTCTACCTCGGGTGAGACTTCATCTGCTTCGTAGGTGTTGCCGAAAGGGACTGTAGTTAGGGATTTGTTGGTTAGCTCTTGAGCGTTGAACCCTGGGTCTTCCCCTGTGCCAAAAAATGGTTCCGTTGTCGGGACCTGGAACTATGATTACTGGGAACTGAAGAAGAAGAATCTTTGTGTGAAATAAGCTATGTGCGTAGATCTGTTGCTCTAGTGCGCAGTGTTTTGTTTGACCTGTGAAGCTTTGTGCCGAGAAAAAGAGGTCGGATATGAAGGGAAAAGGTCAGATCTACAGAAAAAGAGGTCAGACTGAAGGGGAAAGGTGAGATATGTAGAAAAAAGGTAAGATCTATAACCTCTGTGCCTTGATAATGGTAAGAATAGTCAAAAGTTTTTATATTTGAAAGCTTTGTGCTCTATAGAAGTAAGATAAGTGATTCCTTTTTTACTTCTAAAGCATGGATCTAGGTATGTTTGATAGATTCTATCCTAGCTTCAAAACTAGGGCATTAATAGATGAAATAAAGTTTGATATGAATAGATCGGATAAGTATAGTGATAGATATGTTATACCTATGCATTGAAAGAATGTCTAGACTAACAAGTGGATGTAGGATCCTATAAAAAAAAATTGCAAGCTAGCCACCATGATCCCAGTGCGTAGTACAAAAGGAGTTGGGGAACATCTAAATGTATCAGAGGATTAACCCTCAGTTATAGTTTCAAACGATCGGGACATCTTGCTAAAGAATTCCCTAGGAGAAGACCTAGTTGCCTCTGTTGTAAGGCTATGGACCATGAAGTATTGGATTTTCCTAGAATGATTGCTAGGATTGAGAAGCTGAATATGGAACAAGAAAACCCTGAGGGAGATCAAGAGACCAAGATTATAGAAGAAACCCATAAAGAACCAAAAAATATATTTCTACAGATGAAAGATACCTTGAATGACCACCGACATGTTAGGCTATAAGAGATATTCAAAGAGAAGGAGAAAATCGAAGAAAGAATAAGGGACTTTGACATTGACTATACTCTTGATGAAGAAACGAAAGTGAACATTATGCCAGAAAGAACTTAGGAAGCTATAGGAAAGCCTACCATGATCCCTTCCCTAGGAGGAACAAGATTCTTCAGAGGAAAGCTAGTAAACCTATGTGGAAGGCTTGCCTGGATACCTAATACTTTCAATGGAACTTCAACAGAGGAAGTGTTTGAGATCATTAAATTTGTTGAAGATAGCACCTCATTTAACATGCTCATAGTAAAACCCTGGATTGATAGAGAATAGACTAGACGAAGAGAAGAAGAAAAAGTTTTGGAACAGAAGAAGCAAGAGTTAAAAGAGTTTATGACCAAAAGGATCACGCACTTGATTGAAGAAAAGAAGATAAGATCAAAGATATTTAATATTAGTAACTTCGATGTCGAAGCTAATATAACACTTGAGGATCCGAAGAAGATCGAGTTACCTATTTTTGATACAGAAGAAGTTTTATCAAGGAACCCTAAGAAATATTTTCGACAGCGCGAAGTAACTAATACCATAGAAGATAAACATCGAAATGGTAAAAGCATTACTAAGATGATAACTGGGATGAAGGATAGGAAGTTAAGAAAGAAAATGGCTAATACTGTAAGGTTACAAGAGGTTCTAGAGGACACTTTGCAGCAAGAAGAATTGTAGAATTGGAGATTCGACGAGATATCAGAACAATGACATAGAGTACTTCACCATGACGAATAAATATAGCCATTGGAACCGATATACCCATTATACCGCCGCTCCAAACGAATCAAAAATCAGTTATGGGTTACCACTAGACCGTTGGATAGCACCAGAATGGATAGAACAGAGTTAATGAAGGCCCCATGTCCGTTGAAAGAAGATCGTTGTTGAGATTGCCTACTTAACCTATCGCACCACGCACTAAGAATATTTTTTTCTAACTAAGAATATGAGTGTGAACCCTGAGATTTATTTACCCTGGGATCATTGCCTTACTATTCACTATTGTCTCTGAATTCCTTTTGCACCCGAGCCAGCTGACCCAAGTTTATATGTCGGATGAGCTCAGCACTGCTGAGAAAATTGTTGAAGAATTTCTAATTGATTAATGGTTGAGAGAGTCATGTTAGGATGCAGAATGTCTACAGGTGTACAGGCATTGTCCTCGGGCGCACTACCAGCTTCCCCCTCCACTGCTCGAGCAGGACCATCCAGATCGCCTTTAGAAAGACGAACTAAGCTCAGAAATGACTTTGCCACTATGAAGATGATCCCAAGCATCATTCCTAAATATATCCCACCACTAAGCAGACCAGTGAATCGAGACACTATACCCAGAGACTTCGACTATGTTGTAGTCACCGTGTACTTCCCGAACAGGGTGCGTGCAGTTCATGCTAACCAGGAGAAGCTCACCGCACTGAAATTTAGTGATTTTAACCTTGGAGATAGAAAGGTTTATAGTATGCTAGCCCCACACAAGTATTTGATTATTACAAAAGGAAATAACCCCAAGATTGTACCACAACAATGGACCCATAACCTTGCGCAGTCAACCCTCCTCAACATAATGAAGATTCCACATTTTGGGAGGCATCAAGAAGTAAATTCCTATGTTCGATTGTTGTTGTCCTACTACCACGGAGGATACCTATGGTTGGACCTCCGCATCACTGTGGATCCAATTCTGATCAATCGGATCACTGGGCTAAGCATGTAGGGCCCTGACCCGTAGGAATTTTACCCTGGAAAGAGCATAGATTATGCTCTCATTCAACGAATAAAAGACACATATGGTGATCTGGAGAAAGGAATGCAAGGTTCAAGGTAGCCTCCATTGAGAATGTAGTAGTACGCTTTGGTTTCCATATCATCGTAGGTAAGTTAGTCCGAAAAATAAGACCTACACAGGTGACCAGATTTGTAGTTGACCTCGTAGGGAAGTGTGCGGATGGACTACAAATGAACTCGGAAAAATACCTTATAAATTAGCTAGATCTTGACTATAGACAAGCGCAGGACCAAGGGTATGAGTTCCACTTTATCATGTTTCTCATACTCATCGCCTTCATCATGTGGTAACTTCTCGAGGGAGCCACATTTTCATAGATCAAACCCTTCGAACCCCTGGCCACAAAGTTCTGTACGTTGTGGTACTCCAGCGACATGAACAAATAGTGGCAGTGCAATGCGGTCTTCCATGTGTACTACATTAAGTTGAGTAATTCCATTCAGTCTACACCGCGCATTACACCCAACACTCTTCATAGGTTTTTACCTTTGATGAAATTCAACAAGGATCATCACTTCACCTACATCACAGCACACACAGACGAGCACAAACAACAACTCCAGTCATATTACAAGATGACAGAAGATGAACTCGAGGCGATTACCAAGGAATGGTCAACAGATCTCCTTGTTGCAGCAGACCCCATAGAGATGTTCGACATAGATAGCCCTGAAGCTATGCTGGATACACCAGGACCACGCAAGACTAAGAAGGATGTGGAAGTTCAAGATATCCATAGCACATCCATGAATATTTCTTCTCCCTCACCTGCAAAGGTAGGTGATGATGAAGAACTAGGGGGCACAGAAGTTGAATGGAGAAAATATGAGGTTACCCCACCTAGGGATGAGGAAGATCCCTCCAAGAAAAGGAATATTACCCCACCGAGGCCCTCATCCAGAAAGAAAACTAAGGCCACCCATACCAGGCTTAAGACTACGCTTACCCTAGATGATTTTGACTTCTTAATTGTCGTGCTAAATGATGTTTCATTAGAGCTAGCGGAAAAGCAAGAAACAAAGTAGGAGGAGTTATTCTTTCGGATCACGAGAGAATCCAAAGAAGTGCAGTAGGAACTTCAGTCTAGCCAAGCAGTTTCTATGGCATCGTTAACAATGGAAATATCAGGAACAGGCAATGAGCCCACACAGTTATGCCAGATCATCGAGAAAGTCAAAGCTCGCCTTTGACCACCTCAAGAAGACATAGTGCAAGCCACCCAAGATTTGGCACAAGAACATAGCACACATGAAGAGAAAAAAAGAAAGACAGAACAGGAGCAACTTGCCTTACAAGCGAAATGGGAGGAGGACAAAGCCCAGTTATAGTAGAGCAACTTGAAACACAAGAAAGAGTTCACAAGGCACTGCGCTCTTTGACGATCATAGAAGTAAAGATGGAAGATCGTCTTCCACAACAGGTCACCCAACTGGAAGAAGTAATCTAGCAACTTCAACAGCGCATCACAGATCTGGAGCTCTGCACCATGCCTGAGACACCCCAAGATATAAGACATCGAAGAGAGGTCACTGCTCAAGGTGCAATCGACCGATTAAAAAATTTGTCTTCGGAATGTAGGAAACTAAGAACCAAAAGTGCCCAGACCTATGAAACACTCACAGAGAATCCATAATTGCAGACATTGGAGGCACATCTCCATGAAAAAAAGAAGCATGCAGATGTGCTACAAGTGCAACTGAAGTTCGTGACCCTATTCAAAATAATGAAGATGTTCGCAGAGAAATGCACAACCAAACAACAAGTACACACGTTGAAAGTAAAGTAATAGAAGTCTCTCAACGACTGCAACCACTCCAAGAGAAGGCATTCCAACTGTTCACCGAACTTGAAAGCTAGGGATCTGAAATCGAACAAGGTGTCATCATTGTAGAACAACGCCTGGAAGGACCGCTTAGTGACACAATAATCCAAGAATTTACTGAACAAGAGGTTGTCACACTACAGCAGGTCGAAGCAACTCGAGCCAATATCAAGGTGTTCAAAGAGGAATTGGTTAGACCTGGGTGACTCGAAATGAGTCACAGGTGGGTGTTGGGGGCTTGTTGGCCCTTGACCAAGTTTTGAAGAGTACTTGGTCATATTTGACCACTTTTGGGACTGTGACAACTTGCCAAGGAAGGAGCTCAACGTGAAGAGGAAAATAAGGAAGCAAGACCTATTTCGGGATCCATTTTAGGGTTTTAAGTTGATGTAATGGGAAAGGGATGTCGGCCCATGTGTTTACCCACATTTAGGCCCATTTTGTAGTCTATAAATAGGAAATGTAGATAGTAAGATAGGACAATATAGTAATGTAGTACATCTATGTGATGTATGAATGAAATCTTAGTGCTAGTAACTGGATCTATGTGATCGGATGTATCTTAGAGTGCTTTGTGCATGATATCAGAGATATAAGTGCAAGTTGTTATAATCTGATGCTAAAGAGCAAGGAAGAAGGATCTAGCAAGTTGCGCAGATCTTCTGTCTTGTGCAAAGTAAGGGTCATTGAAGCTCTATGTTGTAACTGCTTGACCAAGATAATATAAAGAAGACTTTGTGGATGTAGCCCCAAGGTCGGGGTGAGCCACAGTAACTGTGTGTATAGTGCTTTGTGCTTCACTCTTATGTGTTTATCTCTTTCTTGGCTAAGTGCTTGATGTGATTAAGTAGATCTAGTTATGCTCTGTGTTGTTGATGAATGAATGAAAATTAGATCTGATATATGAGATGCTTAGTGATTGATCTGTAGAATCTAACCTATATTTCTATGAATAATTACTGAATCATTCCTAGTATAAGTATTCATTGCGATTCTTTGTGCCTTATACAAAGTGTATTAATGAATGTATGTTAAGGAATAAATGATGCTAAGTGCGTTGTAAGAAAGATAATCACAGATCTGTGTCCCAGCTAAGGTTGCAGACATCTGTGTGTTGCAACTAGCCCAGCCTCTACCTCGGGTGAGACTTCATTTGCTTCGCAAGTGTTGCCGAAAGGGCCGGTAGTTAGGGCTTTGTTGGTGTGCTCTTGAGCGTTGAACCCTGGGTTTGCCCCTGTGCCAACAACATGAATTGAATAGAACATTACATCAATAAACTAACAACAAATAGTCTAGACTCAACAAAACATTAACTAGACTCAATAAGTGATTTCATAAATCAAATCAGTTTTATTACATCAAGTAGACTAGACATTGGCTCGATGAAATATTTACATGTGGGGCATAAAATCTTCCTAGTTCCAAGAAGATTACGTATATTCTACCGATGGAGTTTCGCGGTCGTTCTTCTTCTCTTCTGCAACATCCTTCTTCTTCTCTGGCCCTTCAGGATTTTTGGAACGTCTCAACTCTAGATGCAGCTTCCAACAACTATCTTCATAATGCACATTCCCCTTACAGTGTGAGCAATAATTTTTTGCTTGAACGAATTTGATGAAGCCTTTCCCTGACTAAGTTGGATCCATATTGGATATCCGCGACTCTTGTCTTGGTTGTGCTGAATTCGCAGGTAGTTTCATTTTTATATGCAATGTTGCATCATCTTGTCTTGTCATACTCCTTGTCGCCACGATCTTCTTTCCATATACCTTTTTCTTCCATCATACTGCAACACAATGGTTATGAATGCCACAAAATTTGCATGGAATTGTTCGTCTTATAAGTTCCATGACCCTAGCATGTTCGTCATTAAAGTTAAATGAAGGAGATTTCTACCTTTTGACCATTTTACCTTTCTTTTGTGACACACTGTTCATGTCACTGCTGGCTTGAGATTATTTCTTGCCTCTTTGAGTTTGAATCCATGTTGTTCTTAGTTCTAGATTCCTCTCCCAATAATGGTTAGCATCATGTTCGAACTTCCGACAATGTGTACAAAAAACCACTGGATTGTTATCATGAGTAGACTCTTCTGCGTAACCTGATCCTTCATGGAGTGGTCATTCTCACACCTCGATGGGATTATCTCTTCCTTGGCCATGTTTCCCAAGACCTTTTCCTTTCATGTATCCAAACTTGGATAAAATATTCATACCAATTCCTTTGGTATGCTTTTCAAACACGACAATATCCTGATTGCCTGACTCCAATTCCTGATTCGCTACAGGAGAAGATGGAGTATATTGAGTACTTTATGTTGGCGAGGAAAATTTGTCGATGGCCTCCTCTACTAACTTCTCCTCAACTGGAGTAGCATGAGTATACAAATCCTCCTCATCTGATTGCCTACGAAACAAATGAGTTTCATCATCCTTTTCAGCACTTGGGCTTCTAATAGAAGGAATTCTTCCAACTGGCCTTTCTTCTATTGCTAACACCATTCTTCACATTCTTTCCCTGTCTTTCTCAAGGATTTTCACCAATATTCTCATCTCGAAAATTTCTCATTGAATCTATTGATTGATCTCCTCGAGTTCCTAGATTCTATCTCTCTTCAAGATTTTCCCCATGCTTATTCACAATTCCTGCAATAGTCAACCTGCTCTAATACCACTGGATCTAAAATCATTGCTTAGCAATTTACACTCTGACTTCGATTTTATCAGATATTTTCTGAAAATGTATATGAATTTATAAGTGATAAAAACTTAAATAATTAATAGAAATAACAGATAATGCAAAGAAGAAAACCATCAATAAAATAGAACATCAGAAGTTGTTAACAGAGTTCGGAAAATTTACCTACATCTCCAAGCCTTTTTATTTAGTGGGGAAGGCTTCTCTATTAAAATTCAATGCTTAAAATATACATCAAAATTACATCATTTAGGTCTTCGACTAACTCATTTGTACTCTACTATGTCCCAGGAATCTGACACAGTAGATGGAACTAAAAAAGGTGGAGTATAACTCCCAAAAATTTCCTCTGAAGATCAACTACTCTTCTGGCTTCACTCCACAACTTGGCAATATGGGAGGGTTTCAAGACTCAAGGATGTATGATGTCCCCACATAATCTTCAAGATCATCCACCTTTCTCCACAACTTGGCCTTCAGAAATTCTTCTTCAATTCTCTCCAACCTACTTGTTGCTTGCTTAAACTCCACAATGGCTTGGTTTATATAACCATGAGGTAGAGCGCTCAAATCTCAACAACCCACCTCTTGTGGCACTCAATTAGGGCCAATATACACCAATATATGGCCAAAAATCCATGAAAATCAGCATAAAATATTAAAATCCTCAAATAATAAGTTGGAAAACCCACATTGCGAAAAAATATGCACTATTCCCCTTTCTCCGGGCTCTTGGTCGGGTGGGTCTCCATGTGGCCATGTACTACCCCCCTGTAATCGTGGCTTATCCAAAAATGCATGCACCACTTCACAACAAAAGCAATACTTTCCATATTGTTAACATGAACCATGCATAGCTCGGTTCATTAACGCTCTTGTTGTAGTTTGTTGCCTCACCTAGAGGTTGGGGGTTTGAATCCTCCAGAGGTGTAACAATTTTTTTTACCTAGCCAACATTGGCCAAATCTGGGGTGCCACATGGCACCCTGTGATTGTTCCACGTGTCACCTTGTGATTGGTTCATACTGTTGATGCATCGTTCCAATCACCAAACATTCAATTGTCGATTCAATATGGTCATACCTACCACGTCATTTCGATACTTTCAACGTGTCTCAAATG
This sequence comes from Picea glauca, assembly GCA_000966675.3. Classification (NCBI taxonomy): domain Eukaryota; kingdom Viridiplantae; phylum Streptophyta; class Pinopsida; order Pinales; family Pinaceae; genus Picea; species Picea glauca. Next base: position 9,837 of record JZKD02S1431382.1, read on the forward strand.
GATATTCCCATGTCACTACCGTACCAACCACATGTCATGTTACCACTAGTGCCATGTCATGTACGAAATGTTGTACCAGCCACATGTCATGCTAGCATTGATGCCATGTCACATACATACTACCACGTGTCGCTTTCGTACAGTTCCACATGCCAATTTTTTTATTGGTCCAAATCAACCTCTAAAAATGCCAAAAATGAGTGCCACATGGCACACCCTAGTGTTTCCATGTGTCCTGCTGATGTCATCATGATTTCATGTTGACATCATCTTCCACCTGTCCTGTTGACATACTACTGATGTGAGCAGTATAAACTATTGACTTTGACTTTGACTTTTTTCTAGTTTGACCTGAACTTCAAATTGTGATAACTTCACCATGTAGAGTCCATTTTCAGAAAAAAGTATATGTTCAAAATCGATGAGACGAGATCGATGCAATAACGCTAGTTTCGTCTAATTCTGAGAAATTTGATTTTTAGGCCTTCCTAGATCCTTTTTGGATCATTAGGAAATTGCAATGGCCGAAGGATCTATTCGGGAAATGTTTGAATCTTTCACAATTTTCAGATATGGGAAAAGGAGAGCGAGGATTAACCCTTCAAGTCCTTTGGACTTCATTTCCTCGACAATATTTAAGGTTTTTACAAAAGGTGGAAAAATCCTCGAAGCCCCGAAGTCCCGTAGAGAATCTACACCATAGATCATTTGGGAGAAGGCAGGCCATTGAATCCACAAAGTGGTTCGGCAGCTCAGTGTTCAAGAAAATCTGGTTGTGGTTGCATGGAGTGGAGTTCTCCCCAAAGTCTTGAAGTCCTGAACTAATATGAATCGTTCATGTTCTTGTACATGTGTCCAAATATTAGCAAGCCTTCAGAATTTCGGCGTTCGACAATTTGGGGTGGGGTGGTGTTCAACAAAAAAATCCTCCGAATCCCAAAGTTCCAAACTCTTGGAGTGCCAGAGTCTTGAAGCTCCAGGGAACACCTATCCATAAGTTTGACCTACAAGAGTTTTGAAGTGTTTAGGCAAGACAAACCCCGAAGTCTCGAAGTCCTAGAGCATCGGGTGATGTGGCATGATGACATCACCTAGTGCTACATGGAACCACTCTAAGCATGCCACGTGTCATCTTGTTTTAGGATTTTCACACACCTTTTGAGATAATTAGAACTTGGCACGTGTCTCCCATAGATTGGGCCATGTGTCATCTCTCTATTTTTGACACGTAGCACCCCTC
>JZKD02S1431393.1:0-11076 GCA_000966675.3 Picea glauca
CTATCCAGGCGACAAGATTTCAGAGTTTTAAAACTTCGGAAGGAAAAGAAAAACCACTTTAGACCTCAAGTATCAAAAAATTGAAAATTGCGCGAGGTGAAAAACAAGGGTGGCTCCAACAATGGGTAAGCCTAATTTGTTTGTGTCATTATCCAAGAGTATCTTGGTGACCATCCACCTTGTCCAACTGGCTCAAAACAGTTCTTTTCCAACTTACTATTTTTAGCAGTTTTTGGTTGATGAACTTCTGGGGACATTTTGAGGTCCTAAACAACATTTTTTCATGATCTGGCACCTCAATGATATTCAAAGTCTCTCATTGATATCCCTAAATGAATCTCCTCATCAATACCTTTCCAACGAGCTATTGTGCACCCTAAACAGAGATCGTATGCAAAAGTTACAACCCTGGGAAGTTGATGTACTAACTTACCCCAACGGGGGCCCACGTGACTTTTGGTGCTTCATATCCTAGGTTTTGGTTTTTGGATGTCTATGGTTTTGGATTTCATGTTTATTATAAAAGGGTCTTCAGAGCCTCATTGTACTCATCTTCTTTCGAATGATTTTATCCATCACATCTCTTCTCAGAGATAAGTTGCCACCATTCTAGCAAGCTTGTTTCAGTCTGTATTTTACAATTTCAACATATTTATTATTTAATAGAATTCCAGTTTTACTGTATCTCTATTGTTATTCATTGTGTCTTTGTGTTAATATTATAAATATATGTTTTCATTTCGTTATGCTCATAAATCTAGATCAATGGTATCAGAGTGGTCTGCTCCTTGTCGTTTTTTAGTGCATGTCCCCGACGAGGTCAGGGTATAGAGAGTTAGGTCTCGAGCTTGTTTCTCTTGAGGGAAATTTCTCTCGCATTCCCAAGAGACCTTCCATGGTGGGTGAAAGTAAAGACGACATGATAGGAGATCCTTTCAAAAAAAATCTCGAGGAATCCATCGAGCGATGGAGGAACGAGATGATGGACAGCTTTGCACAAATCATTCAATGGCTTTCGACAAACGACACATCTACCTCGAGTGGAGGCATCGCCCCATTCAAGGTATAGATAAAATTTTATATTCCTGTATTTTAATTTCATATAGACGCAAATGTTGTAGACAAATGATTGAATCTGCTAGAAGGGTATTTTTTTTCCATAACTTTTCTAATAGAGAAAAGATTACTTTTGTGGTCCTCAAAGTCGTCCCCCATGTCAAAGATTGGTGGGACACTTTCTATGAGAAAAAGGAAATAGAAGAACCATCATTATTTATAGTCGCACTTACCTGTGAATCCTTCATGGATGTTATTAAGGAACAATACTACCCTATTGGGAGTTATGATGACCTGTATACAAAATGGACCACACTGCGACAGGAAAGGGACCAAGCAGTGCCAGAGTTCACAAATACCTTTCATACCTTGCGCACCAAGATAGGTATCAAATATTTTGAGCACCATATGGTGCTCAAGTATCGTGGTGGTATGCATAGATACATCTAGGAAGAAATGGAGTTTTTGGACATCTCGTCCTTAGGCACGGCCTTTCAATATGTCGATAAAATTGAGTAGAAGCTTAAGCAAAAGACACGACAGTTCGGTTCTGGGAACCCCTCACATCAAAAGAAGGGAACGGGCAGCCCCAATATGTATAAAAAAGGACATAGAAAAGATGGATAGCCTCGGGACAACCATTCAAAGCTGCAAGCAAATAAGGAAAATGGAAAGATGAAAAAAGATACCGAGAAGTGGTGCGACTTCTATAAGATCCCCTGGCATAACACTATTGATTTCCACTCAAAGAAATCATTGGTGGTAGAGGTGAAAGCCTCTGAATCAGATGCAGGTTCTAACTCTAAGTCAGAACCAGAAAAGGGGAGACGGATCATTGACACAGAAGGTGAACCTGATGAGCTAGAGGAAGGTGAGCGCCTCTTTCATTCACATATGTGGGTGAAAGGCACTCCATTGCACTTCATAGTTGATAGCAATAGCCAGAAGAATATCATATCAATGGAGGTCATCAAGAGGATAGCCATGTCGAAAACACTACACTTGCAACCCTACACCATTGGACGGCTCTGCCAAGGGAGCGATCTTCGTGTTAGCCAACAGTGTCGTTTGTCGTACAACATCAAGCCATTGAAAGATGAGGTGTTGTGTGATTTTTATCCCCTTGAAGTTTGTGATGTTCTTTTGGGCCAACCTTATTTATGGAAACATCATGTTGTATATGAGTCTAGGCCTCCCAATGTTATTATTACTTTGAACAAGAAATTGTATAGGATACCCGAGGTAGTCCCACCTAGTTCCATTTCATTGATGTCTGTCAAGCAATGCAAGAAGGTCATCTCTTAGACTGGGAATTTTTTCTTCTTCGTGATTCACTCTCAGAGTGAGTTAAATATTGCAGCCACATCCATGGCCTCTGTGGCCGACCTCTCCATGCAGCAAAAGCAACTGGACAAGGTCATGGAAGAATACAAATACATCTTCGCCTCACCTACTGGGGTACCTCTGCACTGTTAGGTCCAGCATTCCATCGATATGACCCCCAACGCATTGCTACCCAATGGACCAGTCCATCATCACTCTATGTTAGAAAATGAGGAGATCCATCATCTGATCCAAGAACTTCTCTACAAGGGGCACATCTGACCCATCTCATCGCCTTGTGGCATCCTGATCATGCTTATGCAGAAGAAATATGGGACATGGCGACTCTGCATTGATTACTGATCACTAAATATAATCACAATCGGGAACCGGTACCTGATTCCCCAAATCGACGATCTCCTTAATCGGCTCAAGGGAGACAAATACTTCAATAATATTGATTTGAAGTCTGGCTACCATCAGGTCCCAATAAAGTAGACAGATGTATGGAAGGTTTCCTTCAAGTCAAAAGAAGGTATTTTTGAATGGTTGTTCATGCCCTTTAGTTTGACAAATTCCCCAACAACTTTCATGGGGTTGATGGACGATATCTTGCAGCCTTTCACCAATTATTTTTTAGTGGTGTACTTGGATGACATCCTCATCTACAACAATACTTGGTCAGAACACTTGCAACACATTCAACAGGTTATGCACACTCTGCAGTAGCAAAATATATATTCCAAATTGGAAGAATGATCCTTTGGCATGGACAGAGTCCACTACCTAGGCTACATTGTTGATATGCATGGTGTGCATGTCGATCCATCCAAGATCCAAGTCATCTTTGATTGGCTAGCACCAACCCTGCTCACTAATCTTTGAAGCTTCTTAGGCCTTGCCAATTTCTATCACAGTTTTTTGTTGGGATTCTCCCATATTGCATGGGCCCTCAACCAAATAACCAGAGGTGGTGGTAAGGAAAAATTTGTGTGGGGAATGTCCCAACAAAAATAATTCGATGATCTAATGTAGCGCTTGTGCTCCGTCCTAGTGATTTGATTACATGACCTACAACAACCTTTTGAGATCGAGACAGATGATTCAGACTATGATGTGGGCGCAGTCATCACTCAGCACGTCCACCCCATGGCCTATCATAGTGTGACACTATCAGATGTCATTTGTAATTACCCTACTTACGATAAAGAAATGTACTCCATTGTGAAATCCTACTTCAAGTGGAGGAATTAAATTCTCTGGAAGGAGACAATCATCCACATTGATCATAAGTCATTGGAGTTCATGTAGACACAAGGAAAATTGCAGAATGACCACCATCAAAAGTGGTCCACATATTTGCAGCAGTTCCACCTCAACATCAAGTATGAAACAAGAAGTAACAATTTAGTCATTGATTGCCTCATCTGACCTCCAGTCGTGGAACTCACCTCAGTGCTCGATTCTTATGGCCATGAGACCTTCGGATGGCCTCACCTCTATGAGACAGATCTGGACTTCGCCAACACCTACCAGATGTTGGGCACAAACAAAGTTTTCACCAATTTGCATCTTCAGGATGGGATGTTGCACCATTTGGGCCATATATGTGTTCCATCAAGAGAGCAAGCGAAAATTATTTGGGAAGACCACTACAGTCAAGTGGCATGACACTTTGACATGGAAAAGACAGTGGAAGTGTTGCAGCGAAATTTCTACTGGCCGAAACTTCTATAGGATGTTAGCAAGTATATCTGATCCTGCATTTCCTGGGCTATTACCAAACCATACATTAAGAAACAAGTCTTGTACACTCCTCTGGCTACTCCTGGCATGCCCTAAAAATCCATCTTAATGGACTATATGTCAGGCCTTCCACCCACCAAGAGGGGAAATGACTGTTTTTTGTGGTTGTTGATCGCTTTTCCAAGATGGTGATTATGGTCGCCAGCAAGAAGAGCATCAAAGCATAGGATACTTCCAATATCTTCTTTGAATGAGTGTGGGTCCACTTTGGGATCCCAAAAACCATTATCTCATATTGGGACAGTTGGTTTCTCAGCACATTATGTTCGAGCCTCTGGTCATTGTTGGAAACCAAGCTCACCAAGTCTGCTTCCTTCCACCCCCAGACGGATGGCCAAACTGAGGTCGTCAACCAGATGATCATGCACATATTGTTCATTTACAATTCCAAGCACCCCCGCACTTGGGATGAGATTATTCCCTATTTTCAACACAAATACAACAGATCCATACATAGCTCAATCGGCCACAACCCCTTTCAGGTGGGGTCAAGATTTCAACCATTGGGTCCCATGGATTTTTCATTACCTTTTTTGACCACCTCGGAAGACTCATCGCATGCTTAAACTGGAGCTAACAAATCCACCCGATTCATTGAGCAGATCCAACACATCCACCAATAGGTTCAGGATATTTTACAGAAGTCCAATGCCAAGTACAAGTAGTGCCATGATCAACATCAAGTGCCACACCAGTTTCAGGTAGGAGACAAAGTTTGTTTGCACTTGTAGAATGAATGCATTACAAGACCTTATCGAAATCTTCTTCCACTCCTTTATGGACCCTACACCATCACCAAGTTTGTGGGTGACAATTATTTTGAGCGCAACCTTCCCCCATTCCTTGTCTTGCACCCAGTATTGAATGTGGATATCCTTTGGCCTTATTTTCCACCATTATTAGACACCTCGGAGATAGTAGAACAGTTGACACCAACGGATCTCAACCATGACTGCATGGAACATGCATCCACTAATCATATCATGGAAACATAGGTCAAGGCCACTCACCAGCAGAGTATCCATCTTTATTGGATTTTCAAAGCAGGGCAACTCCTCCACCAAGGAAAGTGGCTAACCCAGGGTCATATTCAATAGAAGTTTCCTCATATGATGGGGGAACTCAATGCAATGGAGACTATTTCTTCCTAAGGGGGGAGGATTTATCTAGGAGGATCAAGGTGGCCACCTACCTTGTCCAACTAGCTCAAAACAGTTCTTTGGCAACTTACTACTTTTAGCAGTTGTTCGGTTTTTGAACTTCCAAGGACATTTTGAGGGACTAAATGATGATTTTTTGTGATAATGAATGCAAATTATAGCCAAAGGCTTTTATCTATCAACATAAATTAATATTCTCATCAATACCTTTCCAACGATCTATCATTCTCCTTAAACGGAGATCGTATGCAAAAGTTACGACCCCGGGAAGTTGATGTACTAACTTACCCCAACGGGGTTTTTGACGGTTCATCTCCTAGGGTTAGATTTTTGGATGCCTAGGGTTTTCAATTTCATGTTTATTTTAAAAATACCTTCAAAGCCTCATTATATTCATCTTCTTTCGAATGAGTGTAGCCATCACATCTCTTCTCGGAGATAAGCCGCCACCATTCTAGCAAGCTTGTTTCAATTTGCATTTTACAGTTTCATCGTATTTCTTATTTAATAGAATTCCAGTTTTACTGTATCTTTGTTTTTATTCACTGTGTCTCTGTGTTAGTATTATAGATCTGTTTTTTCATTTTGTTATGCTCATAAATCTGGATCAGGTCGCCCATCCATCTCCAATTGGCCAATCAATATAATATCTACCCCGTAGGCCCGCTGGATTATGGGGCAAGTAGAAGTGAACATTTAAGGAGCGAAAACAAAGGCGAACTTCAATGTCATTTATATCATGAATTATTTTGATCCATATCCTGATTTACCAGGGATTGACTAGGCCTTTGACAATGATGCGGTATTAAATTTGAAGAAGCGACAAATATTCTTTGAAACCGACACCCTACGCATGGTCACGCCACTAGATCCATATGAGGGAGACCACTACAATGAGCTTGTGGATGAATATGCGCAGAGATCGGTCATTGAAAAAAAAATTAAAATCACAGGGTGTAGGGAGGACTACATCAACCCCGTCGTAGATGGTGAATTAAGCGGGAGGAGTGTCAAATATTATGACATGGATTATGAGGATTTCATTGAGAGGTGGCAGAATAAGCTCTTTGAATTCTCAATGAGGAGGTGCACACATATATGTGAAAAAGAGTGTGGAATAATTTGGATCCTATCTATATGATGGGTTAGAGCTGGTGGAAACATTAATTTCATAGATACATTGCATTCCCAAGTGCCAAAGGCTGCATGCACTTGACTCGGTACTGATATGGATTCTTGCATCATGGTGGGTTGGGCACCACCAACCTTGTCGAGAATGGGTAATCATAGAAGTGAATATGTGTGAAAGATTCATAATGTAGGAAATAGTCCCTCACATTACTTATCTTTGTGAAAGAGGATGGTTATCCAAGAAATGGTGCAGGGCGTGTTGTAAAAAATTGAAACTCAAATGTGCACTCCCACCACCCATCCCAAAAAAAATTTCTGAACTAACATGGAAACCACCTGCACCTACTCTAGAAACAACTACCCAAGACATTAACATCGATGAATCATTCAATTAAAGTCAACCATTTCCACCAATCCCATGGAACGAACACACGAGATAAATGCAAGAATTGATGAGGTCCTGCATCAATGGATACTGAAAGAACTGGACAGGCCTGATGTCGAGCCCTTAGGGCTGAAGTTGCTCGAAGTAATAAGCATGGGGCCATGATGTGACCCACTAGGACCCACTACAATCAAATAATCAAAAATGTTGAATCGAGATGGGGTGCACAGGAAACATGTGTAATGGCCCCAATAAATAAAATTTGCATATGTTCAGCTAAGTTCACAATATTTTTACTAAGTACAAGCTACTAGTTAAAATAGATTTCATTAGCAGTAAGTGGATAATATTGATAAATATGTGAGGCATTCCCAATAATTGTAAGTAATAGTGCATTATCTAGTCCATTGTCAGGAGGATGAGGCAGTTGATTCCACACTGAATGGAACCATTGATGCAGTGCCCCCACCTCAGCAGGGTTTGCTAAGCTCCCGGTCTATAGATCTTCTCAATATTCGAGCTGGAGTAGCTATTCAATTCCCCACTGGCATCTTCCATAAATTTCCACAGGTCCTTTTCACAAAACTTTGTCGTGTGAACAAGCACCAAGTGCAATCTTCTCTCACGCGACCACTGGCTATGACCATGAGCCTAACCCAAAAGGTGTTTTTTGATTTCACATGTCAATTCTTTGCATGTGAATCACCCTGATTCTCACAACCTCTGAAACCTCAACAGGAGTTTAGCATGTACTAGATCCTTCCTTATATTCCTTCAATGTGACCTCTGGTCATGACCCAGGGTTCAACTCTCAAGCACATTGGGATTTCACGTATCGGGAACTCTCAATATGATTAGATCTACAGTCCACAATCTTCCTTCGATTGATGGCTACGATCAAGTCGTGATTTCACGTTTCGCGACTTTGTAGGTTGGTTCACCTATGTTCTCCTGATCCCCAATTTCTCGATATTTTCGAGCATCAGATCGATGGTCCAGACTTTTCGTTCAATCAACGACTGTGATCAAGTCAGGATTTCACGTTTTGCGACTTTGGGAGTCTCCTTACTTTCATTCTCCCGATATCTGAGATCGTAATGGCACTATATCGATGGTCCAGATATTCCTAGATCAGATGGCCCAAACCAAGTTGGGATTTCACCTTTCACTCCTTTACCTCTTATGGAGTCCCTTCGACACTTAGCCTAATTCTAAATCTGTGCACTCCTTGCAGAAAATTCCTACGCAAGACTTGTTTTTTGAGGATGATTGTGCACTCCTTGCAGCAGATTCCTACGCAAGACTTGTTTCTTGAGGATGATTGTGCATGCCTTGCAATAGTCTCTTTGCACTCCTTGAAAAGGGGAAGTTTTGTGCTATCTCTTCTGAGCTTTGGAATCGAAACAGATCTCATCATGCACTCCTTGTGTTCTTTGTGCACACCTTGCACTTACTCGACAGAAGAGAAACAATTGAAACTTATACTAACATTCATAGTTTCATCCATTCATAATGAAATTCCTTCATTTATGAAAACACAATAATAGAGAATTGCAAACAATAACAATGCTATGAATTTGAGTCAATTTTCCTCTATCACATTCATTCAAAAGTAAATGTCTACAGCTAATATCAAAACCATAACTGAAAACTCAGAAAATTCCTACTAACTCGCAACAGCCTCATTTGGGTGTACAAAACCTCTATTTATCTCAGAGGATCCTTAGGGTTTCCTCCCCTCGACTACTGGTCTACTCGAAACGAAAACCTAACTGCTATGAAAGTTTTGTTACATTCAAGGCTAGGAGTAAAAACTTCCATATCACTCGTGATCATCAGCTTCCAAGTGTTTGGTATTCTTCCATTTTTCCAATCAACTCCAAAATATTTGCAGTAACTCCCAGTGTTTCAAATTTCAAAATGATTCGCGGGCATTGAGTTGTCCTACCATGTGTGCTTGTTAACGATGCTCCTGCATCATACTCCCCTGAACAAAAAAATTTGGACTTCTTTCCATGAGCTCCTGCACCGACTTTCCATGCTTATGGATATCAACTCCATTTCCCCTACTGACATATTCTATTGTGTTCCCCTTCCACTTGACCAGATATTCAAGCTAGGTCTTCCTCCTCATCTTCTTGCTAATCCTCTGATCAATGATCTTCTCCATCTAAGGTTTTTCTGCTATAGGCATTTGTTTCTCCCATTGAATCTTCTCTTGAACTTTTGATCCCTCTGAGTCATATTCCCTGTAAGGTTACAGGTCTAAAACGTTGAATATGGGTGATATGCCCACATCATCTGGAAGCTCAATCTCATAGGTGTTTTCACAAAACATCCTTAATATCTTACATGGCCCTATATTCTTCATCTTCAACTTGTTATATGTTCCCCTAGGGAACCTTTCTTTCCTGAGATGTGCCAAAACTTGATCTCCTACTTCAAATTGAATTTCTATGCAATGTTGATCAACTCTGCACTTGTATTCTTGGCTAGATATCTACAAGTGTCCTCTGATCTGGCTATGGAGTTTTTTCATTTCTACAACAAAATTTTATGCTCCGGGACTTCTTATCTCATTTTTTTCTAAGTCTCTCAACTCAGATACTCCCCTGGGTTTCATTCCATACAATATTTGGAATGGGCTCTTTCCAGTGCTTTGGTTTGGTGAGTCGTCGTATGAAATATCTTCTTGAGGCAATTTCTGATCCCATTGGTTATGATGCTCAGTGACCAGACTCCTCAACAAGTTTCCCAAACTTTTGTTTACCACCTCAATCTGTACATTTGTCTGGGGATGATAAGATGAGCTGAAGGACAGATTCGTGCCCAACTTCTTCCACAGTGTTCTCCAAAAATGAACAATAAATTTTGTGTCTTTGTCAGAGACAATGCTTCTGGGTAGGTCGTGAAGTCTCACAACTTCCTTAAAAAAAAAATTTGCAACATGGGTTGCATCACTAGTCTTCTGACATGGGATAAAGTGTGCCATATTTGAAAATCTATCCACCACCACAAATATGGAATCACATCCTCTTTGCGTTGTTGTTAGTCCTAACAAAAAATCCATGCTTATTGCATCCCAAGGCCTCTCTAGTATTGGCAATGGTTGATACAATCCAGTGTTTTGTCGTTTACCTTTTGCATGTTTGCAGATTCTACATATGTTCAAAAATTTCATCACTTATTTCCTCATACCTAGCCAATAGTATGAACTGCTCAACTGTGTGAATGTTTTATCATGGATGAAATGTCCATCCAATCCTCCACTATGCTGCTCCTTCAAAAGGTTGTCCCTCATTGAACATTTTGGTATGCATAACTAATTCCCCTTGAACAGAAATCCCTCTTGAATCATATATTGTTATAACCCTAATTTTCACCAAATATGCTTACCTAGCATCAAGCCATCTCATTTTACATCTTTTTCCAAGCCACTACTAAACAACTCTTCTTAAAAACACCCTTTTTGAAGGAACACGCACCCTGCTCCACTATTGCACGCGTGTATACGCTAGCTAACCCACTACAGCCAATGTATCCTACAAAAGCACGAAAAATGGAAAATTACAGATGAAACTCACAGTTTTGGGTAAGTTACCTAAACCATTTGACCACCCATATCCGGTCACTAAACCAAATACCTAGCCCTTTCTAGCCTATAAAAGAAGGGGTAGGGGTCCCATTTGAAAGGAGGAAAATAATTGTAAAGAAATTCCACCTGATTTCACAATTCCCTTTGTCCCAACCTTTTGTAACTAGTGTGTGAAGAGAAGCATATACAAAAGCAGTTGGAGCACTGTTGAGGAGGATCCCAAGACCATATTCGAATAGCAGTGGCCAATCTCACTATTGTAAGGTTACTCTTGTGAGATTAATAAAAAGAAGTACTTTTCCCATCCCGCCATATGAGGTTTTCAATGTTTAAATTTGATTATATTTTGATAAAATCTCTAACCCAGTAGTTCATAGATCATATGAATTTGGATTTCTTTGTTTGTCTTTTTATGGATGCAGGTCAGCATTCGGAGGATATTTGCAGTCAAGGAGTGACCAAACATTAAAGGATTTACATTAAACACAGAAACTAAGGTACAGTAACTTGATCTTTTTAACCTTGTATTTGCATATGAATAATGGGGTTGATGATTGGGATGTTGGTAAGAAGTAGGAGACTTTAGGTCATTTTCGGCATGCATTACAAAACCCTTAATG
>JZKD02S1431404.1:0-11076 GCA_000966675.3 Picea glauca
TTTTGAAACTTGCGGCGCAAAATAGCATACTGCAATTCTGATGTGATTTCCATTTTCTGATATTTTAAGCCAGACAAATTGCTTATTTGGGTCTTCTTTTTCTAGCTGAATGAAATGACCCTCTTTTTCTCTTACTAATACCATGATACCCCCATGCCCTTTTCCATTCCCTACTACCTTGTTCCACACTGCTATCTCCCAATACCCTTCAAACAAAGGTGTCTTGCACCCTTCATACTCATGTGTTTTTATGAGGCAAATTATGTCTCTATCTTCTGCAATAGGCCCTAACCTAGGTCCTCGTCTCCATGGGTAACCCCTGCAGTTCCAACAAACTAATCTTAAGGAAACCTAGGTACGACTTGGTTGCTATTTGTTTTGACCTGCAAGACTCACAGTTGAGTCTTTGTCCCTGCTTGCTCATACAGACCTTGCTTCCTCATTTCTTGCTAAAGATTTTGCTGCCTCTTCTTTGTTATCGTTTTGCTGCCTTGTTTTGGAAGGAGGTCCAAACTACGCTATCACAACTTTACCTTTATAAATACATGCTCTTTTTCCTTCATATCTTGATACCCTAAATTTTGTCATTTCATCCCTCCTTTCCTCTTGTTGTCTTACACTTAAGTCTTCTTCTAAAAAAACCGAGAACCTCTCAAGAACTGCTTCCTACTTAGAATGACATCTTTATCACGCAAGCTAGGCATGATGACTTTTATGGGCCTGGCTCTCTCACCGTTAGGCTTACCTACTCTCCATGCTTGACATATTTGTCCTTTCCATTGGAGCTTGTCTTTCAAGAAGTCTTTTACAATGTCAAGAGTACATTCATTTTTCCCATAATCTTTCACCTCCTTAATAATTATGCTTATTGCTCTATCCTGTCTTTCCTTTCTCTCTCTATATTTCATGTTGTCAACATGAATGTTTGTTTCTCCTTCCCTCTTAGTAGAATTGCTAATAACTTGAACCCAGGTTTTGGAGAGTTTTGCAGAATCTCCTTTCCTCTCTTCTATTGATGTCTCTTCATTGTTGTCTATTTGGGCAACTACTTTTCCCTTGTCCCGAAATGGTTTTGCATTCATCACCTATGTATTCTCCATTGCAAATTTCTTCATGTTTTGCACTTCCGCTTTCAAGCTTTGCCATTCTGTTTTCCCTATTCGGAGAGCTTCCTGTAGCAATGACACTTGCTCCTTCAGAACTTTGTTACTTTCTACTAAAGCCTGGTTTTCAATTGTTATTATATGGATTGTACAATCTCTTTCCAACTCTTTAGCTTCTACTACTTCCAACCTCTCTTTTACCTTTAATATTTCTTTCACATAAAGATTAGATGACCAATTGAGAGGTGTGGATGTGGGACTATATAAGGCATAATCATCAATGACTTTTTCTTTTCCTTTGGGCTTGTTGCCACATGCTTGCAAAAAGGACTTGTTTGAATGTTGTTTCTTGTGAAGGACCCGAGTACTTTCCCTTTGAGACCTTTTTTTCCTTGTCTGCTCCCATTTTAGATGAGCTAGTCTCCGTTTTAAAATGCCCTGATATTGTTTAGCATTAACCCAAACCCACTTCCCAGTTTTGGTTGATGAGGCAATTTTCACTTGCCCTATATCATTTGTTTCCATGACTTCTAAATTTTCTTGTCCCATTGTCATGATGATATTAAGGGAAATCAAAGTCTCTGCCCAAAACTGACCCTCTGTTTTATGCTTAACCCTTCAATATCTGTTGGTATAACCACTGAAAACTTGTTGCTCTGCCCTTGTTGCTCTGCCCACTGTCTCTGACCTCTGTTGACCCACTGTCCCTGCCCTTTGTTAGCCCACTATCCCTGCCCTTTGTTAGCCCACTATCCCTGTCCTCTGTTAGTTTTTTATGCTTAACCCTTCAATATCTGTTGGTCTGACCACTGAAAACTTGCTGCTCTGCCCTTGTTGCTCTGCCCACTGTCTTTGACCTCTATTGACCCATTGTCCCCGTCCTTGGTGCTGATCGTTATGGCGTGTCACTGGAAAGTGGATTGTGCCACGTGATGATAGTATGAGATGGGCATCCAAGATCCATGTTGTTATGTTGTTAACATAAAACTTCATATTATAAAAATATTTATTTTTTATTAGCTTAAAAATATATTAAATTAATTAATTTTTCATAATTATTAATAAATAAAATTTATAATTTTTTATATGTTAAAATTTAGAAAGATAAATATAATTGAATAAAACTTTAAAATAAATTTAATTTAAATGAGACTGTTGATTTAAATAGTCATGAATCACATGTAAGATTCCTTTCCCAGCTTGAAGAGGTCCTGGATTCGACGGTTTATCAGATGATAATGATGCTTACAAATTTTTTCCTTGGAATTGGTTACCGACCTCTGTCATCAAACTAAGAAGCATTTTTATATAATTATATAATTTTATGTTTTTAATTGACTTTTTAACTCTTACAAATATTGGTAAAATCAGATAAAAATAATCAAATCATTACTTTTAACTTATTCGAAATTTCCCCCGGATGGGGTGACACATGGACCACATGGGCCACATGTGTCGTTGGACGGGGTGATCACGATGGCAATTAAAGCCTCTCGCCGCCACCCTCCCTCCCTGTCTAGTCATGATGGCTCCCATGCATAAACACCAAGCCTTAGTGCGTCGGGCCCTAATGGAATCCTGGGATCGACTCCTTGACTTCAGTACGATCTTTGAGATCACCATCACACCAACACTAATGGCTACCGGAGCCATCAATGCCTTTTCCCTCCCGGTATTTTCATTGAGTGGGAAGTGTTATATGGGGTGTTTGAGCCCAGAGCCCAACATTATTATGTTGATCCTGCCCTGAGAATCAGTCTTCTGCTACGGTTTTCATGCTCGCCTAGTGCCCTGCGTAGCCATGCCATAAGAATGAGGCAAGCCCCATTGAGGGCCGACCTACTACAATAGATTTGGACTACACAACCACTCGGGGCTTGCCTCTTGGGATCTCATGCTAGGAAAAGACCACCCGGGCTCTTCGTGGCATAATTGGTCTATGCATGCCCCTCCCGAGCCTTGGCCTCACCATGACCAGGGACTTACCTCTCGAGATCTAGTTCTAGACGAGGACTATCCTGGTCTCTCGAGGATAAATTGGTACGTGGAGGATCATCAACAACCACGTCCTCCTAGTACTGAGAGTCTCCAAGGTGGTTTCCTGGTGGAAGAAGAATTTCCACCCAATTGGAAAGAATTATTTCCTTTCCTTCCTTCAACTGTTCTGGAGTGCCAACCTGCTACCTACACCACCAGTCCATTAGAAGATTCATTCTCTATGGGATGCATAGTGGAAGTAGAGGCCTTACCTCTGGAGGACCACTCGGGGTGCAATTATGTTGCCTCCATGGAAGAAGACCCCGTCACGGGCTCTGTTTCTGCCTTCAACTTCGTCATTGCCACCTTGGAGGAAAAACAGGCTCAAGAAGACCACCACTCAGCTCTAGACTCCTACAGACTCACGGATGACCACCTGGGTTTAATTTTTGAAATGAGAAGGGACCTCGTCGAGTAGCAACACCGCCAGAGTTTCTTCGGCAAATGCCTGGATGCCCTCTATGCTTCCTTGTCAAGTGAGAATGAGAAGAGCCACTGCCCGACGTGCTGTCATCCCTTCACCTTTAGACTCTGTCACAATGGATTCCCTAACTCGCCGCATGCATAACTTCTCACATGTTTTTTTTCTTTGGGTCAATGGATAAGTTTTTGCAAATTTTGCCTATGTTAGTCTCTGGTTCAGGTCTGATAGGCTCAGGATTGACAGTCTTTGGTTTAGGTCGGGGCACCCAGTTCACCTCATGTTCTGGTTTCCACGAGAGTGGAAAAACAGGTGGCAAATCCCCTAGTTATATTTTGACAGTTGTCGTCTTTTTCTTCAAGTTATGTAACTATGGACAGTTGTCACACCTTTGTGTTCTGGTTTTCACTTTGGTGGCATAACAACTGGCTTGATCTCATGTATATCTGGACACGTAAGTTTTTTTCTTTTGCAAGGTAATATAATTATTTTTATTTACAAAAAAAAACTTATTAGAAATTTCAAATTTTATATTTTATAAATAAAAACATTAATTTAAAAAAATAAAATTAAAATTAATAAAAAAATTAATATATTTTATGAAATTTTTTATCAATAAAAAGAAATTTAAAAATCAAATCAAATTGAGTCCTAACATATCATAATATAAGTTTCTTCTAAGAGGGATTAAATTTCTTATGGTGTAATTTTTTTATTATCATTTAATATGAAGGAAATAATATTTTAAATGTTGTCATATATAAGAACGTAGTATATATATGTGTGTAATATGATGATGATGATGATTAATGTCCACTAAGACTGAATTGGTCTACTGGACCTGAAGAGGGTAAGTGATTACTTGCGATTCTTTATAATTTTGTTTTTGTGCTCGAAAAACATTAAGAGAAGCTTTCCAAGATCACCATACTTTTGTTGAGTTAAGAGGTTAGGAAGGTTGGTAGCGTGAAAAATATTTTGAAAATGAGATCTAATATGGGTATATATTGAACAATCTTAGAGAAAGTGATTTTCATCTTTAACCTTCTTAGTGTCACAAAGGGGACACACTCTTTCATCCCATGGCGTTTTAGGAATTGACCAATGCTTAGTTTCACTATGGAGCTCTTGAGAATTTGTTCTTATCTTATCAATGCTTATTTTTTTCTTTACACTTGGTAAAACATATATATAATTTTGATCTTCTAGATTAGGGTTGATTATATCCAGTGGTAATTCATATAAACACTACACCATATGTCATAAGTTTGAGTTCTATTAACCACGGGCATTGGAATACCTTAATTTTATTTTTTCCTCTAACTCTTTGTCACACCACATTTTCTCCTTAAACTTTGATTTGAAATTTTTTTTAATAGTAAATTTATTATGAAAAATGGTGTCTTCCATGATTCCCCAATAGTTTATCCAAGACTGGGCATATTTATGCCATCCTCGCTTGAGTCGATGGTGGTTATGACTCAATTTTGAAGCAATTTAAGGAAGCCTCTTGTCTTCCATGTTGTTTAACTTGTTCTTATACATTAGGTATCTAGTCATAGCCATGCTCTCAATGGGGGAGAGGCTTGTTTCTAAGAGGAGGATGGGATACAACACATTTCCTTTAATTTTGAGATTATAGGTTATAAAATTCTTTTGTATTTGCTCTATCTTTCTCCAGGATTCATGAGAGATACTACAATGCCAGACTTCACATCCATAAAGAATAACAGGTGTAACAATAGTGTCAAAGAGGAGTTTCTTCTTATACCAACTCCAAATATCAGTTGATTTACAATTGTTTTCAAGCCCATAATAAGCTTTCCATCCCCCAATAATCATTTTCTCAATGTTATAATTCCAATCGATCTTGTGGTGAATATCAATTCCAAGATATTTGTATGAAGTCACTTCCTCCAAGTTTTTGTTTTCATATATGAAGGTATCATAAGGGATCTTATTGGATTTAATAATCATGACCTTAGTCTTATCAGTATTAACAGTCATACCCATATTGGAGAAAAAATCCTTGAGGATTCTTAGTTGGTTTTCAATATCATGGGGTCTCCTTGCCATAAGAACGATATCATCAACATAAAGAAAAATATTGATGACTATACCAGTGAGAGTAGGGCCGAAACAACCTGCTTTTTCCAAGCAATCTTCTAACTTGTCAATGTATATGCAAAAAAGGGTAGGGGACAAGGGATAACCTTGTTTGACTTTGATATTGCAATTAATCTCTTTTGACCAGCCCTCAGTGTTTTTAAACTTAGCAATAATGTCTCATACATCCTTATTGCAACAACCCTCAACTCGGGAGACTCTTTTATCCCTTCCAACCTATTCCAAAGGTTTTTCCTATGAACCATGTCAAAAGATTTTCTAAAGTCAACAAAAGAACAAAAAAGATTGGTTTTAGTATTGTGGAACTCCTCTGCAATGATCCTAAAGGTAACAAGATGGTCCATAGTTGAATGATATCTCCTAAACTCGGCCTGGCCTTTAGCTCTTTTACCGTGACTTTCTAGCCAAAGGCTAATCTTCTTTTCCAAAATAATTCCATAAAGTTTGGCTAAAATCGGACTAATCATAGTGGTCCTATAATTAGAGGGAGTGTTGTTGATACTGAGAGGGGGGTGAATCAATATCAACAATTTAAAACATTTTTCAAATTATACTTAAACCATTCAATTATATCCAATGAGCAATGAACAATAGTATAATATTTACACCAATACACCACAGTACACCATGCACAAAATATGAGAAATAATCAATAGTTATTGTTCAAGGGAAGTAATGACTTCCAAAGGTAGCTACAGCTTCCAAATGTAAAGGGAGGGATAAAAATCCAAGAGGAAGATACAATCCTCCAATATCAAGTGAGAGTTTAACTCTCCATCCTTTCCCCTTCCTTCCACCCAAGAATATATGAGAGATAGTAAAACTTTACATTAAATCATCACCATCAACCAACCATCACATAGAACCTGATAATGCTTCATGAGAATTCTTCAATTCTTGGAATACTCTGATCCTATAGATAATATTACTCAATGTATTTTCTAAAACTTCTCCAAGTTTCACTCCTTGAATCCTCCCCAAAAGGAAGTTAGAGAAAGAATGGTAGACCTTATTCAATTATAGTTTATTCAGGAGACCGAACTTGTACATAATGCCCCACGCTCAATATTTAACATCAGATTCTGAAACTCTCACAAAAGAAACTACAATTCATACTCTTTCCAATAAAATTGGTCCCTCGTCATTTGGATTCTATATGAAGAAGTTATGACTATTTTACCTGGAACACCTTAGAACACACCACCAATAGACTTCATCCTCCCTTGAAATCCGACCTTCTTTACTTCTAATTTCCTCTGAAATTCGAATTGTGCATGTAATGAATGTATAATGATATGTATTTATACCATTTATGACACTTCCTTTTAACATTAGGGCTGACCTGACACTTTCTTATTTTGTAATTCTTTTCTTTAATTATCTTTAGGGCCTACATGTACTTCCTTCCTAAATTCACTTTGTCATCTTCAAAAAATCATTTCTTCTCAACCATGAGGATCCACGTGACATGCCACATACCACTGGAAACAACATGATGTTTACTATCCATCCATGGGTGTTGTATCTGCATGTGCATTATCCTTCATGTCCAAATACCTTCATCAACCTTGCGGTCTAAAACCAATGACTAGGGTTGACATCAATGACAACAACCAATCTTCCAACAATCTCCTCTTTTCTCATTGATGGGAACACTCATGCTCCCCCTATAATCATGATCCCAATTTCTCTCCCCCTTTGACATCAATGGAAAAGGGTAGGGCTGCTCCCCCTGACTTTAATGGAAAAATGTAACTCTCTTCTTTGGGGATGCTCCCCCTGAACATGTGGCACTCAATAATACTTCATCCTTATTTTTGGTCTTTGGGACTTTTTATTCCTTAGAATCCTTTTGTGTGGCTTCTATCTTCTCTCTCTTCTTCATGTCTAGGATGTATATTTTTTTCAGTCTTCTTGTTGCAATTGCAACCAATCTTCCTAAGTTATTTTCTCTGATTTTACATTTTCGGGAGTCAAACGTAAGCGTGTATCCTTGATCATACATTTTACTAACACTTAGTAGATTATGATTCAAGTCTTCAACCAATAGAACATTCTTTTCTTTTACATTTTTTCTTTGAATCTCTACTACACCTTCTCCAAGTATTTTGGCAGATAAGTCATCTCCAAATGAAACATTGCCACCCTTTCTCTTCAAGCTGATGAATTTGTATTGATCCCCAGTCATGTGTGAAGAACATCCTGTACCATTCATCTTCTTCTTTACATTCTTCAGTGGTTAATGCTATTCGAAAATATTCATTGTTTGGAATCTCTTTCCTTCTCCATACTGTGGTTGGCATAGGGACATCTTCATTCATATATCTGCAATCTCGTGCTTTGTGATCAAGAAAATTGCATTTGTAGCATACAATATTTTTGTCCATCAATGGGTTAAATGAATTATAACTTATGTTGACAAATCTATGATTATTTCCATACATTTTGTTTACACCATTCATGTTTCTTGCATATTTGTTCCTTTCATTGATTATGCAATTAATTGCCTTATGTCCAAAAATTTTGCAAGTATAACAATGACCAAGAAATAAATTTTGATACCTGGGAGTAAGTAACCTTCTTTGTGATGTAGTCCATCTGGGTTCATGATATACTCTTCTATAGTTTCCTTCATACTGATTGAAGCTTCTTTGATTCCTGAAGGTAGGAGGTCTTCTTGGATATTCATCTCTTTTGTAATCATTCATTCTTTTTGGTATCCTAGTCCACTTCTCATCATCTGTCTGTGTAGCTCTTTCTTCAACCTTCTTGTTGGTATTTGCATCTTCTTTGTATGAAGTTTCACCCATGCATCCAATATGTGTTAATTCTTTTGGCACTTGAGAGTTTCTTAAGCTCTTCCCCAATGAGACAATTTCTTGTTCAAGTTTCTCACAATCTTCTTCTTTCTTCATCATTTGGACCTTCTTTACTTATGCTATTCTTATTGCTTCTTTGAGTAGAGTTTTCAAGGAAATGGTTTCTTCTCTTACTTTCTGAAAGTCTTCTAATTGCTTCTTTAAGATTACAACTGTCTTTTCATAACTACCCAATTCACTTCTTAGTTTTCTACGCGTGTCTTTGAGCTTGCTATTTTCAATCTCAACATGCTTCAATTTTTTAAGATTCTCATCTTCTTGTTGAATCATTTATACTTCATGATTTTGTTCTTCTTCATTGTCATCTATTTCAATCCTTGGATGAGGACATTCAAATTCAACATGTCCTACTCCTTCACAATTAAAGCAAAAGAACTGACCTCTATTTGCTTCATTGAAATCTGAGATGTTGAAATTTGCTTCAACTTCTTTTTCTTCTTCAGCTTCTTCCCTTGCATAAAGGTCTTGTAGCTTGTCCCAAATATCTTTTGTTGATGCACATGATCCCACCTTGTATTTCACTAAATTTGTCAATCCATCGAGGATGGTATCTATTGCCAATTCGTTATTCCTTTTTGCTTCCTTCTGAGCTACAATCTTTGGTTTCTTTAAAGGATTGTATCCTGAAGAAACTGAGAACCAAACATCTACCCCAAGAGCTTTCAAGTAATTTTCCATTCTATTACTCCAGTATTCAAAATTGCTTCCATCAAATGGTGGAATCCCATTTGGAATGTTGTCCTCCATTTCTGCTTAGGATCTTCCTTCCAGAGGTTAAACTGTACTGAAGGTAACCTGCTCTGATACCAATTGTTGATATTGAGAGGGGGGTGAATCAGTATCAATAATTTAAAACCTTTTTCAACTTATACTTAAACCATTCAATTATATGCAATGAGCAATGAACAATAACATAAGATTTACACTAATACACCACAGTACACCATGCACAATATATGAGAAATAATCAATAGTTATTGTTCAAGGGAAGTAATGACTTCCAAAGGTAGCTATGGATTCCAAATGTAAAGGGAGGGATAAACCTCCAAGAGGAAGATACAATCCTCCAATATCAAGTGAGAGTTGAACTCTCCATCCTTTCCCCTTCCTTCCACCAAGAATATATGAGAGATCGTAAAATTTTACATTAAATCATCACCATCAACCAACCATCACATAGAACCTGATAATGCTTCATGAGAATTCTTCAACTTCTGCAATTCTTCAATTCTTGGAATACTCTGATCCTGTAGATAATATTACTCAATGTATTTTCTGAAACTTCTCCAAGTTTCACTCCTTGAATCCTCCCCAAAAGGAAGTTATAGAAAGAATGGTAGACCTTATTCAATTCTGGTTTATTCAGGAGACCAAACTTGTATAGAATGCCCCGCACTCAATATTTAACATCATATTCTGAAACTCGCACACACAAAACTACAATACGTACTCTTTCCAATGAAATTGGTCCCAAATCATTTGGATTCTCTATGAATAAGTTATGATTGTTTTACCCAGAACACCTTAGAACACATCACCAATAGACTTCATCCTCCCTTGAAATCCGACCTTCTTTACTTTTGATTTCCTCTGAAATTCAACTTGTGTATGTAATGAATGTATAATTATATGTATTTATACCATTTATGACACTTCATTTTAACATTAGGGCCGACCTGACACTTTCTTATTTTGTAATTCTTTTCTATAATTATCTTCAGGGCCTACATGTACTTCCTACCTAAATTTATTTTGTCATCTTCAAAAATTCATGTCTCCTCAACCAAGAGGATCCATGTTGGGCTCCAACAATGTCATACAAATATCACTCATTACCATACATTTTTCACCTATGCTTCCATTACATCACTCATTATTCACTAGGGTCTCATTTATATTTTCCAAACATTATTTATTTTCAAGCATTTTTAAGAGAAATTCTTGTTTAAAAATTAGAAAATAATATATTTTACTTCATATATGGAAAGTGGATTGTTTTTGTGACATGTGTAGGTGCCAAGGAAGCTTCCAAGACACCTTTATGTGGCCTTGAATGATCAAATTCGAATTTGATAAGATAAGAGATCACGATCTCATGGAGAAGAATAAGGACAAAAGAGGGTTATGTGTCTAGATGGTTGAGAGATGTACGGAACTAAAGAGAGATTAGTGGATGATCATTATGAGTTTGTTACTCATCCCATTGTATAAATAGGAGTACAATCTCCTCCATTTAAAATCCTGAAGTTTTGTAATCTTAGAATCTTGAATCTTGTAATCTTAGAATTAGAGAGAGTTGTAATCTTAGAGTTGGTTTTTGGAGATTTTGAAATAAAGAATCATGCTTCAATTTTGCTTCTACATCTGAGTCTCCTTTAAAGTGGTGTGCTTGTTGAGTTATGGAGGGCCCCCATGGCCTCACTTGCATGCTGATTTTCTTATTTTAGGTATAACTTAATTTATGTTTTTGTTTGATTTCAGCTTTTAAAGTTTTGTTAAATGTTCTAAT
>JZKD02S1431415.1:0-11076 GCA_000966675.3 Picea glauca
AATATGAATCAACTTACAATGATTTCTGAGGCCAGTCACCGTTCCACGATCCTGATCCTGGGCTCTTCCTCTTCTTTTTTGTCCTCCAACTGTTGCTTCTTGAGTTTCTCCTAAATCTTGAGGCAAGGCTATAGGGTGGGACAAAACTGGCTTGGCAATTTGGCAGAGTTCCTTTGCTATGATTTTTCTCTTCTGAATAGTACCCCTACCCCTCCTTTTATAGGCTAGGAAGAGCTAGGGTTTTAGTCGAACTCTCGGCCATGCATGGCGGAGAGTTTCAGTTAACTGACAAAAAGCCTCGTGTCTCGGCGGAAACTTCCCTAATTTTTTGCATTGTTAGGTACTCGCGGGCTGTTTTGGGCTAGCCCGCGGATACCCACGTGCAGTATAAGGACAGCAAGCGGATGCCCGCGCCCAATGAGCAGTTAGGGCGCGGGTTGCTTGTTTTAAGTGGTTTTTTAAGGAAATACCTAGCATGGCTTTGGCTAGGAAGAGGCATGAGTTGGCCTGATGCCAGGTAAACCTGTATGGTGCATTTTAGGGTTATAACACTATTCTTACTGAGGCTATCCCATCGCTTTTATGTTAGTGATTTGTCACTGATCCCTTGTCTTGATGTTCTTGTCTAACTCTGGATTCACTGCGTGATTTCGTAAGGAATGTGGAGGGGCCATTGAGGCATTGTTCTTTTACTAGGTTCCCTCGTGGACTCTTCCTTGGAAACTTCTCTATTATTGCTTGTATTGAGGGACTTGACACCTAGAGTATCGTGCTTGGTTTGGACGCTTGGCTTTGAATTAATCGTGGAAATGATCAAAAGACCCAAAACTTTTGACTATTTTTATAAACCCCTTTTTAATTATTGCGATTTCAATTTTTCATGGTTCGCCTTCTTCATGGATTTCACTTGCGTGCCTGCTCAATTCACTTCCACTTGTCTTAAAATTATCGTTGATAGAACTTTAGAAAAATGGATTGGGAGATGGGGATTTCAATTTACTTTTGACTATTTGTTTTTAATTATTATTTCTGAAATTATTGTTTTGGGAATAGTGTTTTAAGTAAGTTGGAGACTTACTATTTTTTCTTGACGCCCTTGTTGTTGCCTCAGCGAATTGGTTGTTGATTCTCTGTTTTCCCCCCTTTAGTTACCCTCTGAATTTTCCGATGGTTTCCTATCCCTGGCGAATTTTGTTTTCCATTATAAACTGAATGGCAGTAATTTGTTGCCTTGTAATAGTTTATAAGTGTTTTCAAAGCAGTGCATTAAATTAATATCGGGAGAATTTAGGAATTAGTTGTATATACATTGGTTATGGAATAACATTTAATTGCAATTTATGATCTCATGGCGGAAGAGAATATGGTAGTAGATTATGACCGCAGTAAATGCATTCCCTTATAACAGTTAAATTTCGTCCAGATTAGAACACTAAGATAAATGTTAAGTGGAATGGCCAGTGGCAGTTTTTATTACTTTATAATTGTTGTTCATTGTTCTGAAAGTGCATTAAATTATAAAATAGAAGGAATGACAGCAGTGATTGAAACAGTGTTAAATGCTTATAATAGTTTTGTAAATTGTCTAAACAACACATTAAATTGAGAACAAGAGGAATGGCGAGCGATTATAATTACCTTTTTACAGTTTTGATTGTTTAGAACAACTCATTATTGTAGGAACATGTGAATGTAAATATAGTTTATATTTGATTTTTAATAGTTGAGGAAGGAAGTATATTAAGTGCCTATAATAGTTTTTGAAATAGTTTTATAAAAGGCACTAAGTTGAAGAGCATGGGAATGGCACTAGAGGTCATAGTTGTTTTTAATGGATTTTCTAATTGTTTTTATAAATGGTGTTAAGTAAAGAACATGATGAATTTTAATAAAGTTGAATTGACATGATAGTTGATAGTTGATGCCTCAAACTTTACACGATGTTGTCCAGAAGGCCCTTATAGATGAGGAGGAGCTCATCAGCGGGGATCAGAGAAGGACTCCGATGAGACCAACAGTACAGGCGATATCTGGTGCACAACAACATCAAACACCAGCTAGGCATCCACCAGGATATCGAGGCACTCTGATAGGATCCACATTTAGTACACCACGGTGACCGACGCCTCAACAACGAACTCCCTACAGAGGACCACAACACCAGCACCAACGTCGACCGCAGCAGCAACAGTTTAGGCCTATTTAGCATAACAGACCAGGGTTCTAGGCCAATGGGCCGTGAGCTTCTACTTCAGGTACTAGGAGTACTACACCGAAGACTAGGTGTTGGACATGTGGGGAGCCACATTACCATCATGACTGCCTAGTTGAGAGGGCTAGAGAAATCGGATCAGTCAGACCCAGTACTATGGGAGATTTGGGCAAGGCGCATCAGATTCATGCAGCAGTGAATAACCACCAGGCCGAACACTAGGCTATTGTGCTTGAGATGTCAGGTACCATCGCTGACTAGACCCTTATTATTTTGATATATTGAGGTGCTACACAGAGTATTATTTCTACTGCAACGCTAAAAATAACTAAGGTAAAGGTAGTCAAATAGGACGTGTTTAGATTTGTAGAAATGGCTTCGGGAGTCAAAGAGAATGTTGGAGGAAAGTTTACGGTTTGTAGCCTTAAAATGGGATAGTTTGTCACAAAGGCCAACCGTACATGATGATCTTGGGGTATTATGACATCGTGATCGGTATAGACTGCATCGAATCGCATGAGGCGATAATCAACTATAGGACGAAATGATTGAGTTTGGTCGATGATGAGGGATAGAGACATGTGATTGTAGGTAGGAACCAGGAAGTTTCTCTAAGGTTCAGCTCTTCCTTAGAACTATGGAAGAACATGCATAAGGGATGCAAGGTATATGCGATCCTTGTGTTAAATGAAAAGGGCATGGTGGAAGGCCTAGAAAACCTTCTAGTAGTGTGAGATTTTGTGGACGTCTTCCCAGAGGAGTTACAACGGTTGTGGCCAAAGAGGGAATTGGAATTTACCATTGACCTAAAACTGAGAATAGAACCGATAGAAAGAATGCCTTATCAGATGTCAACCCCCGAGTTACAAGAGTTGAAAATGCAACTGAAGGAGTTGTTGGAACTAGGACTTATATGTCCAAGTGTGTCATCGTGGGGTGAGCCTGTTATTTTCATACAAAATAAAAATGTGTCGTGGAGACTCTTCATTGACTACCGTCAATTGAACAAGGAAACGATCAAGAACCAGTATATGTTTCCAAGGATTGACGATCTGTTTGATCATATGAAGGGAATGACAGTGTTTTAAAAGATTGACTTGAGATCAGGGTATCACCAGTTACAGATTAAGGAGGAAACAATTCATAAGATCACCTTTAATATGAGGTTTGGACATTTTGAGTTTATTTTTTTATAGTTTGGACTGACAAACGCCCTAGGGGTAGTTATGAGCTTGATGAACGGGGTGTTCTGCGAATACTTGGAAAAGTTTCTTCAAGTGTTCATTGAGGATATTTTGATATATTCTTGGACAATGGAGGAGCATGAGTCATGACGAACACTTGCACTTGGTACTATAATGTTTTCGAGAGAAACAATTGTTTGGGAAATTGTCGAAATGTTTGTTTTATCAATCGAAGACTCATTATTTAGGGCATGTTATCTCCGGTGAAGGTATCGTTGTGGATCCAGTGAAGGTCAAGGATATTATGGAATGGCTTGCGCCGACAAATGTCCCAGAAGTGTGTATCTTCATGGGTTTCGCGGGGTACTTGTTGGCGACGGAAGTCACTCCTAGATTCCAGCAGGAGCAGAGCCTGGCGCCCATTAGTTTATGTGTCACGATAGTTTTAATGGGTGATCAAATGGGTAGAGACTCGGGCAGATATCGCTCTAACTCGGGAACTAAGTCTGGTATGTAAGGAAGAAAGGAGGTCTTGATCTAACTTCAGTCAGTGAGTTGATTTGAAAATGAGCGGGTTGAAGACTTGGTGAGAGGAGTGGACAAACTACCTCAGGCAACAGACCTTTCAGCAATTTGTAGAAGAAAACCCTAAATGCGAGATCCTCTTATTCAGGGCTTCGAGAAACTGAAGGGGGACTTTACTGGATTTTCCAATACCAAGTCGTTCAACGTTGAGAAAATCACAAGGACCGATTAGAAACAATGCAATTGTTACAGTGATCCAATCTACATCATACTATAACCGTTACAACTCGACTGGATTCTCCAATTCTGAGTCGTTCTAACACAGTGTAAACAAAGACGTGAAAGAAACTGACATTCGTAAGGCAAGAAGTCTCAAGAGTCCATGCATGACTAGAATAATAGTGTTTCATTAAAGTTTTACCACCGGGAGCCTCGCTCAACCATCGATAGATTACAAAGTACAAAGACTGAGCTTATATACTCAGAGAAAATTGTCCAACATCTGCGGGCTCAGTCATCCAAGGCTTGGTGTCCCTTCATCCAAATTCGGGCGGGTATTCTTTGTCAGACGCCACCTTAATTGCGCATGGCTCCTGTAAGGGGAGTAGCTGAGCCATTAAGTTCCAAGCTAGCGTGTGCAAACCTCCTCCGGCTGGTCGAGGACTCGGCATGGATTCTTTGGGAAGATGGGTACACAGGACCCTCTCGAGCAGAACTCCTGCCAGATTATCCATACCTTACACTTAATTCCTGAGGAGAGGTTTCAAATACCCCTTCTCATCTTCATTTACTCCAGGCGAAAAACCAGGATCGAGGTTGAATCGGATGGTGCATGGAGATCACGATGATCCTTTCGGCAACTAGACTTGATGCTTTTTGCTCTTTTTTGCATAGCTCCTTTCTTTCCCAGGTGACCACGGGCTGTGACCCTTAGTCTATTCCCAAAGAGATTTCGACGTTCACGAATAGAAGGGGTTAATCCTTGCTTATTCACAGTTGTGATGAGAGAAACACCGAGATGGCTTAATCGGGCGCCACACACCTCTCCCAGATCTGACGGTCCTGAACTTACTCGATGATGTATAGGCCCGGGTCCTGAACGCTCCCAGCACCTCGTGCATCGGGAATATGACGGATTTGTTCCTTGCGCCTTGAAATCCCGATGAGAAAAAAGGCGAGGAGCCTAATCATGCGCCAGGTGTCCCCTTTGGATGGGCGGCTGAGACTGCATCATGACGTTGCGGGCCCGACTCTGGGCGCTTTTGGCACTCCGGGGTTCGATTTTTTGAGATGTGAGAAGACGAGGGACTTTCTCCCTTCAAACTCCCGAATGTCGATACGTCGACTAGATCTCGCACTATGTGTCACTGGATCAGACGACCTAGATTTAGTCTTGGCATATAGTCGCTTTCTTCGACGCTATATCTCGGTCAACTTGGTAGCCCCGATATCCCGATGACCATTGATCTGCCCTTATGGATTCTGGACCGTCGACAACATAACTTCGCCCTCTTACGTGCTTGAAAGCCTTAAAACGAGATTTTTCCATGCTTCTCTCGGGCGCTTCTTGTGCATCTTGCAGACTCGAATTCTCTTGTGCCTAGGACAAGAAATGTCGCTAACAAATGCCTTATCAGATGTCAACCCCAGAGTTACAAGAGTTGAAAATGAAACTGAAAGAGTTGTTGGACCTAGGACTTATATGTCCAAGTGTGTCACCGTGGGGTGAGCCTGTTATTTTCATACAAAAGAAAAATGTGTCGTGGAGACTCTTCATTGACTACCGTCAATTGAACAAGGAAACGATCAAGAACCAATATACGTTTCCAAGGATTGACGATCTGTTTGATCATATGAAGGGAATGACAGTGTTTTAAAAGATTGACTTGAGATCAGGGTATCAGCAGTTACGGATTAAGGAGGAAACGATTCATAAGATCACCTTTAATACGAGGTTTGGAAATTTTGAGTTTATTTTTTTACAGTTTGGACTAACAAACACCCTAGGGGTAGTTATGAGCTTGATGAACGGGGTGTTCCACGAATAATTGGACAAGTTTCTTCAAGTGTTCATTGAGGATATTTTGATATATTCTCGGACAATGGAGGAGCATGAGTCATGAAGAACACTTTCACTTGGTACTATAATGTCTTCGAGAGAAACAATTGTTTGGGAAATTGTCGAAATGTTTGTTTTATCAATCGAAGATTCATTATTTAGGGCATGTTATCTCCGATGAAGGTATCGTTGTGGATCCAATGAAGGTCAAGGCTATTATGGAATGGCTTGCGCTGAAAAATGTCCTAGAAGTGTGTATCTTCATGGGTTTCGCGCGGTACTATCGATAGTTCATCGAGGGTTTTCAAAGATAGAAAATTTGATTAAGAAATTGCAGAAGAAGAACAAGAAGTTTGTGTGGATTGAGAAATGCACAGAACCATTTTGGAGGCTCAAGGAGATGTTGACGACAACGCCAATATTGAAGGTCCCTGACATGGAAGAGGACTTCTTGGTATGCACTGACACATCTAAGGAAGGCTTAGGCAAAGTCTTTATACAAGAGGGTTGATTGATTGCTTACATCTCGAGAAAGTTAAGAAGGCATGAAGAGTACTATGTGTTGCATTGTTTGGATTTGTTATCCATTTTGTATGCCTTGAGAGTATGGAGACACTACCTAATTGGATAGAAATTCGAACTAAAAACAAACCACTGTGGTTTACAACACATCTTTATGCAAAGATGCTTGAATGCACGACAAAGGCATTGGTCATAATTACTTAAGAAGTATGATTTCGAGATTACCTACATAAAAGGAACAATGAACATAGTGGTTGATGCGTTGAGTCGGAGACCGCAGATATTTTCAGTGATGCCTCTTCAAACGAATCTACATGAAAATATTCTAACTTTACAATGCAATAATGACTAGTATAAAGAGGTTAAGGATTTTATCGGACAAAAAACAATGATGGTACCAAAATTTGAGGGATTTACTGTGGACAACGATGGATTATTGAGATTTAATAATTGGATTTACGTACCACCCAATGACGAGTTGAGGAGTTTTATCCTAAATGAGGCTCATAGAGCAGTGTACATTGCTCATCCAAGAGTCACGGAGATGAGGGAAGACTTTAAACCCTTATTCTTCTGGAAAGGAATGAAGGTGGACATAGTCAAATACATGGCAAGATGTCTAGAATTTCAACAAGTGAAGGATGAAGATAGACATCTGACAGGATTAGTACATCCACACGCTATTCCAGAATCGAAATGGGAGGTCATTTAGATGGATTTCATTGTTGGATTTCCCCTGAAGGCAAGGAGACATGACTCAATTTTTGTAGTAGTCCACACTCTAACGAAGAGTGCTAATTTTATTCCGGTGTGTACCACGTATCAGGCACCTGACATAGCTAGAGTTTTCATTAGTGAGATTGTGAGGTTGCATGGCGTGCCTAAGAGGATCATATCCTATCGAGGATCGATGTTTACAAGATGATTTTGGACTAGTTTCCAAGAGGCTTTGGGAACCCAACTTAACTTTAGTACCATGTATCACCCGAAGACAGACGAACATACTGAATGAACCAACCAAATCTTAGAGGATGTGTTGCGTATGTACGTGATGGACCAACAAGAAGAGTTGGGAAGAATTCTTGCCACTGGTATAATTTGCTTACAACAACAGTTATCAAAGCACCATTAAGATGGTGCCTCAAGGATTGGTGTTTACAAAACGATTTTGGACTAGTTTCCAAGAGGCTTTGGGAACCCAGCTTAACTTTAGTACTGTGTATCACCCGAAGACAGACGGACATACTGAACGAACGAACCAAATCTTAGAGGATGTGTTGCATATGTACGTGATGGACCAACAAGAAGAGTTGGGAAGAATTCTTGCCACTGGTATAATTTGCTTACAACAACAATTATCAAAGCACCATTAAGATGGCGCCTCGAGGATCGGTGTTTACAAGATGATTTTGGACTAGTTTCCAAGAGGCTTTGGGAACCCAACTTAACTTTAGTATCGTGTATCACCCGAAGACAGATGGACATACTGAACGAATGGACAAAATCTTAGAGGATGTGTTGCGTATGTACGTGATGGGCCAACAAGAAGAGTTGGGAAGAATTTTTACCACTGGTATAATTTGCTTACAACAACGGTTATTAAAGCACCATTAAGATGGTGCCTCGAGGATCGGTGTTTACAAGACGATTTTGGACTAGTTTCCAAGAGGCTTTGGGAACCCAACTTAAATTTAGTACCGTGTATCACCCAAAGACAGACAGACATACTGAACGAACGAACCAAATCTTAGAGGATGTGTTGCGTATGTACGTGATGGACCAACAAAAAGAGTTGGGAATAATTCTTGCCACTGGTATAATTTGCTTACAACAACAGTTATCAAAGCACCATTAAGATGGCGCCTTTAGAGTTTATTTATGGGAGACCATGTCAGACGCCTTTGAGTTGGGATCAGCTTGAGGATAGGGTCCTGGTGGGACCAAAAGCGATCCAAGAAATGGAATATCAAATGAAAACAATAAGACAAAGGATCAAGGAAGCGCAGGATCAGAAAAAGAGTTATGATGATGTGCATCATGTCAACCATAGTTATGAAATTGGTGATCGAGTATTCTTGCGGGTGAAACCACACAAGATTTCGATCAAGTTTGGAATGGGTGCTAAAATATCTCCTAGGTTCATGAGACCTTTCGAGATTGTGGAAAGGAAGGGACACATGGCCTATCAACTAGCCTTGCTTGATTCTTTGAGGGGTATGCACGATGTTTTTCATGCATATATTTTGAGACATTATGTTAGTGATCTTACACATGTGATGGACATGAGTTCCTTTTAGGTACCAGATGAGGGTGCGTTCACGACAAAGCCAATCCGCTTTCTGGACCACCGCATTTGAAATCTACGACTTTGAACAGTCGATTGGGACAACTATAGTCCGCACTCGACGACCTGGGAGGACGCATATGATATGCGTCAGGAATTTCCATTTTTTTTTGTTAGTTAGACTTTTAGATATTATGAGATACTTTATTTTGACACTTATATTACTGTGAAACTTTAGGACGAAGTTTAAAACAAGAGGGGGTGTATGTAACATCCTTCTCTTTCGCACTCCTGATTGGATTTATTCTTTGAGAACACTTACATGCAAGTGATCCGGTTCATTATATGACTGACTGTTTTGATTATGGATCATGATGATGTTGCAGATTTGATGATATGTTATTTTATGATATTTATATCGACAAGTGCTATTGACTAGTTTTTTCTTAAGTATGCAGGACTCTGGACAAATTGAGGATGTCGATAGCATCGAGGGACCTCCTTGGACTCTGGATCGAGTTAGGGAGTGGATTGTTATGGCCTGAGTGTTTTTTATATTGCATATGTGACATATGACTAGTATATTTTGATGTTGACTTTGATCGCTGACATGTTTCGTTTATGGATGCAGGTTGACGATAGCTTGCCAACCAAACTCACGTTTGGAGTAAAGGGGTCACGCATGACAACCATAAGTATTGGTGGAGAGGTGTGGCAACAACCCGACCATAACCTACTATCACTCTCATCATGGATCGAATTGTAGGTTAATGATTACCAAGTTCGAGAGATCCACGATGTCGTGAGGGTAGACTGTGACAGTCACTCACAATGATTCTAAGGGGCGCGCAATAAGGCAAGGTCCTTAT
Source organism: Picea glauca (assembly GCA_000966675.3). Lineage (NCBI taxonomy): Eukaryota > Viridiplantae > Streptophyta > Pinopsida > Pinales > Pinaceae > Picea > Picea glauca. The sequence continues at coordinate 9,656 of JZKD02S1431415.1, forward strand.
TCCTTAGAGCCCCTCAGTCTCCCACAAGGTCATCTGACGGAGTATTGACTCCAGGGGTTTGACGTCTACCAAAATCATTCAAAAGACGAGTGGCACCCTTGGAGCACGTAGTGCATCTTGAAGGGCACATCGTGATTTTTAACACTGGTAATTTATTGAACTTAGTACCTAGAAAACTATGTCTCCTTAGGACTTGGTCAACCTTAAAATGAATGTTGCTTGAGTAAAGACTAATAATCATAAATTCCCTTAAAAATGTTTTGTCGAGCCTAGTGAATTTAAAATCCTATATCTAAGTAGGACATGTGAATAAAAAAAAAAAGACATTTAACAAAGTGGGGATGAAGAAAATTCAAACATAAATAATTAAATTAAAATTTTAATGGAAGATTAAAAATTTGAAAGATTATTTGTTGACCAAGTACAAACTTGCTAATTCATAACTTAGACCAAAAAGGGGAAACTAAAAGAAAAAGGGGAATGTTGAACATAGTAGGGAATCTAGGCTAGAAAACCTTCTAATTTCGAACTTAGAAGGGGAATAAAGGGACACTAAGGAGTGTTTTTAGGAATGCTTTTAGGTGGGTGAAGGAAATTGATCATTTAAATTAAATAATTAAATAAATTTCTAGTGCAACTAAAGAATCGAGTGACATGTGTACAGCGGAGGTTTATCCTAATTAAATTATAATAAATAAAATTTAATAAAGGTTTTGACAACAAATCACTAAGAAAACTCTATAAAAAAAATCACGAAGGAGGAGAATGGATCGCTTGTAAATTTTTTTACTTCCTGTAGTGCAACAAAAATGCCCTCATTGGTTTTTTTCACCTATAAATTTATTTACTTTCTGTAGCGTAGCAAAAAAAAAACTTCGTTGTCTCTGTCATCCTTAGGGTGTTCTCATGCGCTTTGTTTTTTGTCCAACTCATCAACCTCTGCGTTTTGGTGGGTTTTAGCCAGCGTTTTTAACTCGTGGATCTGTGTTTTGCGGGCTACCTCTGTATGCTTGAAATTTCTTGTCTTAAAATTATCATTGACGGAACTTTAGAAAAATGGATTGGGAGATGGGGATTTCAATTTATTTTTGAGTATTTGTTTTTAATTATTATTTCTGAAATTATTGTTTTGGGAATAGTGTTTTAAGTAAGTTGGAGACTTATTATTTTTTCCTGACGCCCTTGTTGTTGCCTCAGCGAATTGGTTGTTGATTCTCTGTTTTTTCCCCTTCAATTACCCTCTGAATTTTCCGGTGGTTCCCTATCCCTGGCGAATTTCGTTTTCCATTATAAACTGAATGGCGGTAATCTGTTGCCTTGTAATAGTTTATAAGTGTTTTCAGAACAGTGCATTAAATTAATATCGGGAGAATTTAGGAATTAGTTGTATATACATTGGTTATGGAATAGCATTTAATTGC